>JAHLTZ010000049.1:0-121473 GCA_025786725.1 Syncephalis fuscata | reverse complement strand
ACCATTCATAGCGTATGCGGTCGGAAGTCTATTAATACGTACTAGTGTGCTATTGTTCACACACGGTGCTTATAAGTAATATAAATAGTTAATACATATATCAGTTAATAGTGCATTGGCAATTATGTTTGCCGAATGATATAGTTGGCAAATTGACAGCGGTTATTAACGATCAGTCATGGCTACATGAACCAACGCTGAAACTGTATAATTGACAATATGATGTGCCAAATAGACATTGCTGCGTATTAATATGCTACTGTTAAGCACAGCTAGTAACCATGCCAGTGATGTTGGACTAATAGACATATGGTAGTATTGTTGCGTATTTTATGCAAAGCAATTGATGCTGTTAATAATAATCACTATTCAGCATGCAGTAACTTATGCATTTCATGACTACAATGAGGTGTATGTTTATTTGACTTTATGCCAATTGATGTATCGACAAGCTATCATATACAACTATCGATTACTGCTAATAGTACTGATACCATTACTATGCTAACTGGCAAATCAAGCAATATACTAGACAGCAAGTCATACTTTTGTTGACACGTAATTAGCTGGATTGCATGTGCTTCAACTGTTGTATATATTATAGCCATTATGATGATAAATTTATTTTCATTGTACTATCGTACTTATATCAATTATAAGTATTAAGCAATACGTTTAATATTTAATAAATGGCAATTTATTAATGTAAAAAGTAGTAATTTCTTATTTACTAATAAAATAAATGTTTTTATATATTTGACATAAGAAATAAACATAGGTGTGTATACTACGTTTAGTATACGGCATATAGATTCAATACATAACATGTCACATACGTGTTATAATATGGCTACTTTCTTATAATGCTATATAGTTTAAATAGTTTTAAATCAAAAGCTTTATTATAGCAACAATATCAATATAATACTCAATAGCTTTAGCACTTCATTCAGGCACGCGGATTGTATCGCAGCATTAGCATATTAAAATTTGTTAAATTAATATAACTATACCTACATTATCTATTTGAACAACAATAACATTGATTTATTTGATTTATAAGTATTAGACTATTAAACCAATGTTAAACAGGTTGCTAGCAAATACTAGTATAATTTACTGATTGAGTGGCTGCAATTGATAGTATTTGTTTTATTAAACTAACATTCGTTCTATTAAACACGACACCGCAAATAAATTAGCTATCAAAATGATTATGGTCAGTCATATTTATTAATGATAGTGCTAGAACAAAAAAAGGAAAGCAGTTTTGGGTAGAGTATGGCTGGAAGAGTGTATATGTAATGATATAAATATACAACAAAAAGGCATTAATAATGATGTTAAAGTTATCGTACGTGTGCAGCAATAAATGAAATAAGTGAAACACATTGAAAACTATAACAGATAATTTGTGTCTAGTATATCAGAATGAAATAGATGGATAGAGTATATATGCATACTGGATAATAAATCTACTATAATGTGATAATTTGGTCATTAATAAAGTTTAACATTTAATTTATTAATTATATAGATGTATGGCCACTTTTAATCATCGTCATCAAATACAATCTTAGTGCCTGAAGGTTTAGCACGTAATAGCGCGGCTTCTTGCTCCTTTTGCTTGCGTTTTGCCTCCCATGACGGATGAGCTGACGAATCCACTTGACTAGTAGCTGCTTGCTGTTGAGGCCTTCTGTTATTAGTACCAAACGCCGTTGGCTTTTGCTTCTTGGGATGTGGTTGGGCTGTTAGTAATTGTGCCCGTCTAGAAGATGCATGCGAGCGCCGTCAGCTTCTGTAAAACCGTGTCTAGAATGCTGTTGCTGTTGCTGCGTTAAACGGCGTTCCTCCATTTCCTTTCGTACATGGTGTGCATTCCTGCCGTACCGCTCCTCGTTCATCCTATTAATTAACCAACCACCAAATAAGCTTTAAGCTGTATTGATAAAATAAAACTTACTTTCTTCTAGCTTGTTGACCTGGCCGATTCTTCTTCTTTAAACCTTGGCCTTTTTATTATTAAGTGCTCCGTGATCTTCATCTTCTGACATACTAATGTCATAGTCAATGATGGGTTCCGGATCCTCATCGTCTTTTTTCAGACGATGCTCACCGTCATCGTCGTCTTCACTGTCGGAATAGCTAGGCTGAGAGATGTCTGAATCCCAATCCTTCTCTTCATCTTCATCAGAGGCTACATCTTCTTTTGTATGGCCACCTAAAGAGGTCATAAACATCGAAGAAGTTACTGTTGCCGACTAAGAAGCGTTGGTTATTTTATATCATATTGCATTTATGTATCTTACGTACCTTTTCTTCATTTGAATCGGTCGGTGTTATACTACTCGATCTTGCTTTGGCTGTCTTTTTAGATTCACGTTTAGTATGATCTCGTTCCCCTTCCAAAAACTGTACTGTGGTTAGAATGCCTTCTACCGCTCGTTGTAGCGCATCTTGCATTGTCTTGGCCTGGTTTAAAGTTTGTTCAGCGGATGTAGTCACAGTTTCTGTACTACTATTGTTTTTCAATTTTTTCTTTTGTGTATACAAAGCAGTAGGATCTTCTAAAATACGTTGCATAACCTTATAACTGGGTATCTGTGAGTGTTGTCGCACTGCATTGTCCAGCGCCTTCATAGCAATATCATCTAAATCAATAGCCTAAATACATAATAATAAATGATTTATATAATCCACCCATGCATTTACAATTACCTTTAATGCCGCTAATTCCTGATCTAATTGTTGTAAACGCACATCTCGTTTCTTAATCGACTCTTCTTTTGTTCTAGAGGTAATTAGTATTTATACGATATGATGAATAACACCAACATTTTTTCCGCCTTTTCAGATTTAATTCGTTTTATAATACGTTGTAGGCAAAACGCACGCGCTTTCTTTGTATCTTTACGTAGTTCCCGCTGTATCGTATGCTATAGCCTTGCATTAGTATAAATAAGGCACTTGTATTTATTATTGTATTTTACCAATTTTTTACGTATTTTTTCTTCTTTCATACGAATTACACGGTCTACTGCTGCTTGGCCATCCTAAATATTAGTTAATACTTGCTGTTTTCAGTCATATGCCAATCCATGTTAGTATACCTTTGCTTCTATTCGACGAATAGCGTACGACAAATGCTGACGAGTCCGTTTCGGCATTGTTGCCTGTATGATTAAGAAAAATAAAAAAATAAAAAAAACCAATACCATCTATTTTATCCACTTTTCACTTGTACCAACTAGCAATTCATTTATATGACGTACACTTGCTTTTGCTTAATTCATAGTATAGTGTAGTATAGCATAGACCATTAGTATGAATACTGCCACGCCACCGCAAACTGTCCCGTTAGTGACAGACCGTGTTTTATTGAATCCTCAGTTTGATGGCTATCAGCTATCTATTCTACCTGACCAAGCCCAGTCTCAACAATGGTTACCACGGCCTGTACAGCCAATATTACTATCCAGTCAAGTGGATATTACTTATGGCGAAATGAGGTCACGAGCTTGCTATAACCATTTATTCCAAGGTCCTCAGTATATTATTGATGGTAAAAAAGAGGCGCTGTTTTACTATATCGATAATGACGGCTGGTTAATGGCCATACGTCTTGGAGAGGTAGATGTTTGATATATTTATAACCATTGATGTTAATACTGCTTTCTAGTCTGCTCTAATGAATCCAGTAGTTATTGAGCCGTTATTTCAAATGCCTGCTTCTACCTCTTCTATTTTACCGGATCAAATTGAACACTATCCATCTGTCGTGTACTATGGACAATGGATAGTTGTATCCAATGGAAAGGGGCAGCTTTTCTTATTAGAATGGTACGGCCAGCAAGATACACCAGCCCAACTCATAAAAAAATGGACGTATCTAGAAACTACTGCTGCTACCACTGAGCCAATATGTGGCCTGCCATGTACAGTACTAGATATGACACAAGTGCCAGCAACAAAACAAATACAATTATTAATACTGTAAGTAAAAATCACTATTGAAGAATTTATTAACTCAAATAACAATAATAGAACAATGAATAAGATTGATCGCAATCAACAACACTTGGCCGAAGATCAACAAAAACAAGTAAAAAAGTCATTTTTTATTAATTTAATATCGCTGGATCCTTGTAACAATATACCATCAGCCATAATGGATTATCAGCTTGAACAACAGATTGAATCACACGATCCTCCCACTTATGCCTATTTCGATAAAGCAGATACATATATTGTTGGCGGTCGTATGCCATTCACACTTGTGTCTTCCAAGTCTGAAGAAGCAGCAATTACAGATCTGGCTAGTGAAGGGCCACCACCGCCACCACCACAGTTTATATCGTCATCGCTACCATCTTATAGCTGGACACAAACAGAAAATGACCAGGAATTAACCATTTATATTGTACTGAGTCGATGTGTAATGACGCAACAGATTCAATGTGAATTTACACCAACTGCCATTCATATTGATGTACTAGATGGATTGGATCCGTTGTTATGGATGCAACATCGTACTCTTTATGACCGTATTCGACCCACTGAGTGCCTATGGACTTTAGAATCAGGTCGGCTACTTACTTTGCATCTACAACGTGAAGGCAAATCTACAGGTGGACTATCCCGATGGCCACATGTATTTGCTGATGATGACGGCGTTCTTGAAACGTTAGACCCAAGTGCACTGGCTGAAATACGTGATCAACTTGAAAAGCTAACCACTAACGAAACGGCCAGTGCAATTAGAGCACGTCAACCACCTATGACACATGTATTCAGCGATCCACTTGAGGCTGAAGACGAAGAAGGTGAAACAGTTAGTTTCTATCGTGTATCAAATCAAGCTACTACACCGGCCATTACTCATTGTATTAAACCAACTGGTCAAGACTGGCTTGGATTAGGTGCTCGATTGCCACTTGATATTAGTATCAGTGCCAATTTATCCAACATCAATGTGCCATCTCGATTACCAGCCATTTGTTTACGACAGGACATTGATGGACTTGTTTATGAGCTGAGTGGTGAGCATATATTGCACGCACAACACGCTGCCACCTTTGATGCCTTTGGATTTGTACAGGCATCAAAGCGTGACCGACGATTTATTGTATTCAGTGCTCTGGCTCAGTACATTGTCGTTGTAGAGACACGCCAGCGATTGTTTGTGTATCGACGTGCACCAACACGACATAGTCCGCATGCCATTCAGTATGTAGTTAATCTGGCTGATGACATGTCAGATATACTGGGTGTACAAGCCGTTGACACTTTAAACGAACAAATTCTTATACTTACTGAGAAAGGATTACATTGCATTACATTGACTAAACAAGAATAAAAATAGTACATAGCATATATATATATTATATAATTATCAGTGTTGTTATATGTAATGCACAACTGCAGATTTATTCAATCTTATTGATTGGTTTCCTTGTAGGTAATGATGGACTCTTCACCCATAGCAGATAGAACAGTAGCCACAATCGATTTGCCGGCATCTTGAGCCTTCTCAAGAGCTTCTCTGAACTCATCAAGCTTATCTTCTGGGTACTTGATGTCGTCCTTGGAGGCGCCATCAGGTGTCATCAAGGTGACGAAGCCATCATCGTCAATCATCACGGCTTCGTATTCAACACGGCTGACGTTAGGGACATCCATGTTGTGGGTGGATGGCGACACATCTTCGAGCTTCTTGCCAGTGAAGATATCGATGGCGGTCATGTTAACCTTGGCGTGACCGTGCTTGCCAGTCTTTGAGGTCGACATGTCGACGATCTTGCATGGACGACCCTTGATGACGACGTGTCCACCCTTACGCAAAGCAGAGCATTGCATAGGATAGGTGGCGGAGGCACTAGATCCGGCTTCGCCGATGAAGTCGTGGTTGTGCAAATCGTCGGCCATGGCTAATAATAATATATTAGTAAATGGCTTTTATATGTGCTATAGAATAATTATCGTAGAAAAGTATTTGCTAACCGTAGGCCATCAAATCTTTACGTAAAGTGCATACATCTTAATAATCCAAACAACTATTTGCTGTTTAATTGCATTGCAACTTTATCGCGTAAAAACACACGCCTATCCCACAAACACTTGCAACATTTCACTAGCTACGCTTGTCGTAACTTACCAAGAAATTGAACAATCAATAAAGGAACCCAAAAGTACTAAGCTGAGGCTAGAAGAAGAAAGGGGCAGTTTAAATGTACGTGGCTAGCGAAAAAAAGAGGAAAATTCGACAGTATTAGAAGCAGCGACAATTGTTCTATTAACTGATTGGTTCGACGGATGTTAGTTTTAAAATGTCAGTTTTAACCACAGCGCAGGGGCAGTTAATACAGCACGTGACCGTGGAAGCGACATTAGTTACACCAATTCATACTGCCTTACTAATATATCAACCGGTTCAAGTTGACGTCAACGTAGCTATATTGTTTTATTCCCTTGCTTAGCAAGTACTTGATATTTCAGCCCTGTCCACGCTATTTAAACTATGGCCAGTGATAAGCGTTCATTCGAGTATATGCCAGGTTTTGGCAATGAGTTTAGCTCGGAGGCCTTACCTAATGCACTTCCTAAAGGTATGGTATAGATAGCAAAAACAAGTACTACATTGTTAACAACAATACTCGATATTTATTGGATAGGCCAAAATACGCCACAAGTATGCCCCTATGGACTATATGCTGAACAGTTATCAGGCACAGCCTTTACAGTTGGCCGTCACGGTAATCAGCGCAGGTAAATGCTATTAGTTATAGACTATTGAATGTATTACTAATAGCACTGTTTATTAGCTGGTTGTATCGTATCCGCCCATCAGTGCAACATAAGCCATTTCTACCTTATGGACCACATTCAATAGTGGCTGACTTTAATTCGAATAAATGTCAGCTAACGCCAAATCAATTGCGCTGGCTGCCATTCTCTGAAGATCATGGTAAAGATAAAGACTTTGTCGATGGACTATATACTGTAGCTGGTGCTGGCAATGCTGCTATGCGTGAAGGTGTAGCCTACCACGTCTACATTGCCGAAAAGAGTATGAACCAGCGTGCCTTTTATAATGCTGATGGCGATTTTCTTATCGGTAAGCCTATACATATATATAGTGTTTATTAACGTGACTGACATGTAATCACTAGTGCCGCAACAGGGCCGCTTGGAAATTCAGACCGAGTTTGGCTGGCTAGACGTACCACCTAATCATATCTGTGTTATTCAGCGTGGTATTCGTTTCTCTGTTAATTTACCCGATGGCATTAGGTATGACGGTTTATTGGCGCTAATTGCTATTTATGTACTAATCGCTTTTTAGTCGTGGCTATATTCTAGAGGTTTATAGTGATCATTTTGAATTGCCAGATCTTGGTCCTATTGGTATGTCTATTTAATAATAGCCGGTTTGTATTACTTACTCTTTTAATAGGTGCTAATGGATTGGCTAATCCACGTGATTTTCTTACGCCGATTGCTGCTTATGAAGAAAATGATACTAAATTTGAAATCATTAGTAAATATGATGGCCAATTGTTTTCAGCTGAGCAGGAGCATACGCCATTCGACGTCGTTGCATGGCACGGCAACTATGCGCCATACAAATACGATCTGGCCCATTTCTGTGTAATCAATTCAGTATCATTTGATCATATTGTAGGTATTTATTGGGTAATTGGCATTTATTAATTTAATTTTATGATCATTGTAGGACCCGTCGATATTTACTGTATTGACATGCAAATCTGCTCGACCAGGCACGGCCATCGCTGATTTTGTTATTTTCCCACCCCGTTGGGCAGTCCAAGAACGTACTTTCCGCCCTCCCTACTTTCACCGTAACATCATGTCCGAGTTTATGGGCCTAATCCACGGTGCTTACGAGGCCAAGGCCAAGGGATTCTTGCCAGGTGGTGCCAGGTATGTTAAATAATAGCTGGTAAGCTTCTAGAACATCCTATTAATGGTCTGCAGTCTGCATAGTATGATGACACCACACGGCCCAGATGCCACGACGGTCGAGGGCGCTACCAAGGCAGCGTTGAATCCGGTACGTGTAGCCGACGGTACGCAGGCTTTCATGTTTGAAAGCAGCCTTATGGTGCGACCAACTCTTTGGAGTCTACAGCATCAAGACCACGAATACTGGGAAGCCTGGCAGCCAATTAAAAAGACTTTCAATCCAAACTGGAAGCCTGAATAAATATCCGGCACTATTATAATCAAATAGTAGCCATTTATAATATAAATTTAATTACACTAGTTAATAAATTGATCGATAGCTAGCAATAATAATTCACTTACAAGTATTATTGTTTGAAAACAAACTATAACAACATAATGTGAATAAAGATACTAACAGTTAGCTTCAAATATATATAGCAAGGCGATGGCAAGCAAAATTTGATTATTTAGCAGTTTCGTTCACAAAAATAGTAGTCTAGTATTAGTTATTCGTTCATTCCTAAATAGATGGTGACAGAAACACTCACAGATGTTTGCGTGCTAGCCTTTGCGTATATGAACAATGCATATTAGTTCAATAAAATTTAACGATAGTTAGTACGAATATTGGAAAATAATGTAGACTTAAGGTATAGATTTGTAGGACACGTATTTGGATAATGCAAACTAATGATTAATCAAATACGTTGATGCCAGTTACAGTGCCGATCCAGAGAAAGCAATATGATAATAGGAAGATCGATGTAACATTATACAATGTTAATATTAATAGATTGTATTTGTAATGATACGATACAAAAATGTCATTAGTAGAGTACTTAGGTAATAGGATAAAGTCTTTATAATAAAGTTCAGCAGATTACTCAATGTAGAAAGTAAAGTAATAGTTTGCAAATTAATTAAATAAACAAGTTATTTTATTTATATCCAGTTTGGCCCTTGCAACAACGTATTACCTTTGTAATCGTTTTAATCTATATAGCTCTATTGTAATTGTGTGTGTATTGTTATATTTACACGGTTAATCTACCACTTATTATTATAACAGATAAGATAACATTTTACTTGGTTGTTTTATTAATGTTAATGCTATTTAATTAACATTACAATTTATTAGTAATTGGTATGATTTGATGGCCAATTGGTTATATTTAATAATATTTGTGCAATTGAGCTAGACATTCGTTCTAGTAAACAGGAATTGGGCGGTGAATGACGTCAATGGTGAAAATACTCGTTATTATAATTTATTATTCAGTACATATAGGTATATCCGTTCATCTATAACATTAGCAATCTGCCCTATACTATTATATATCATTATATGCTATATTAAATACATCTTATTTATTATACTTCAGCACACTTCGCCCAGCACACTCATTGCGTTATATGCACTATAGCTTTAGCGCCGTTATTTATGCTTTTACATCGTGTATTTATTGTTACCGCTCTAGTTTAAAGAATGTATTTTAAATGATCAAGTATCACTTTACCCTAAAGTTATTCTAATGCTTTAGCTTTTGGTTTTTGCTTATACTTATCCTAAGGCTTGGAATACAGTGTGTTATTTAATTAGTATTGATCTGATAATAAACTTATTCCTTACCGGCACTAATTGTTACAGTTTAGCTACATCAAACTGAATAGCTTGTAAGATGCTATGTATAAATAACATGGACTAAGAACTTATTGTCATTATTGGTATTAAATACAGCTATCATTTCATAGTAAACAAATATTTACATGTAATAGTTTTGTAATAGTTGTTGTTAATAATTAGTACTGATGTTTGATATATATTGTTTTGTGATCGTTTATATGCTATATTGACAAACCATATGATGTATTTCCTAGACACTATCATAGCAATATAATTGCAATATTAGAATGGTAATAATGCAGAATTATTATCAGTAAATTATGCAATAAATGTATGTTTATATATAAAGTTGGTATTTATAAAACATATTAACCTACAACGCAATATATGAAATAAAGTAATAGTTTTCAAACTAAATACATAAACTATATTAAATTAAACTAAAGTATGTATATAAAACCAAATCATTTTACAAAAAAATGATCACCAGTTTTAAAATATTCAGGCTAGATGCATTCTATTTGCAGTTCGTCATGCTATTCTAGTCGGTCCAAAGGTCTGTTATCTTTCAAACAACTGCTTCATTCGTTTAGTTCTATTTCCATCATGTCGACTCATAATAACAACACACCGCCAAAGATATGGCAAATTGTCGAGATAATTCATCATATATTGTCGTTGAGTGAAGCCACTGCCATTATTGCTTTGGCACGCACTTGTAAAGTATTGTATAATTCTATTAATCGCAATAGCTTATGGCTTCAACTATACCAGCGTGATTTTCCTCGTAATATCAATACCGATATTGACTGGTTAGAATGGCAATTAGAACAAAAGCAACAAGTGGCAGGAACAGTAACTGGCACAGATAACGAAGTAGCAACAAATGTACTTGGTTTCAACTATACAACCAGCGTATGAACACGATATTAAATTGGCAAAAAAACAAGCCATCATTGGCAATTCATCTAAAAACGTTTGATATATCCATAAGAAAAGAAGATAATTATTATAGTGACATAATTATTACAAGTTATCATGACTGACTTGCAATAGCAAATAACCAAAGTTGGCCGATTGATTTGATTAAGCTATTGCCAACAAACACAGCCAAAGCATATTCACTAAATTTGAATAAAACCAATTTAATAAGGATAAAAAAGTTTTATCAATATCAACTGCAAGTAGACAACACTGATAAAGGCATGCGTGTAATTTTGCATTTAAAGTACAGTAAGAAATCATTTACCGTACTTCAAGTATGGAGCACAGATAACTGCCAACTGCTGCATTCTATTGATATTGATCAAAAATGGAATGATAGAATTATAGACAACTATATGCTGTTTTTTAAGATTTCAAACTCTGGCATCGCTCAATTACTCTATACCAACCTTTTAAATGCACAAGTATATACGACTCAACACATTGTTGCTTCAGCTGCCTGTCATTATACTGGATTTAGAATACTTACGTGAGCAGCAACGAAGTGGTCATTCTGCAATACAGTATTTATAAAAGAAACATTTATGCAGGATAGTGTGTGTGTTGTTAACTTTTAATGCCAACTGTTAATGATCGATGACGGCACGCCACAAATGATCGAAACTATTTTGGATTGTTTGGAGTTACCTGAAGAAGCAATCATGAAACTGTTTGAATTTTGTTCAATTGATTGCGATTGTATGTTATTTTACTACAAATTTTCTGTATTTAAAAACGCGTCGAGTAGTAATGGGATAAGTGGCCAACTCTACATTAGAGTGATCTCGTTAAGCAAAGGAGTCATTTTCGAATACTATTATTTATCGGATAGCTTTAGAAGTGTGGTTTCAATTCCAATATGTAACTTGGCTGTATTCTACTCAGAATCCAATTTAGAATTAGTCATCATTCATTATTGGGTGGGCAGATTCAGCGCCGCATCGATAAAGGCATTTCATGCGACAGATTTAATTAGTTTCAGCATATTATTGATACAAAACTTATCAGCTATAATTATACCACTAACCAATACTGCATTATCGATGTCATAACAGGCGATGTAAAGATCTATTCGTTTCCAATATCAGAAGTAAAGTGCTGTAAGGTTACATTTGGACACATGATATTGCTGAGCAAGAAAACAACGCTTATTATAAGCTTTGTACCTAAATTGATTTATATCTCTTAAATAATCATCTATAGGTTATCATTACGGCAATAATAAATCTAGTAATTATTGTTATAATTAAATCGTGCAAATAATGAATAGTATTTAATTTGTTCAAAATGTCGGTATATTATAGAACATACTATTAGCAAGGTAATCAATAGAAGTGAACAGATAAAAGTATAAAGTCTTTATAAGAAAGTTTAGTATATCATATAACATACTATCAGCAAATAACGATAGCACTAACAAAATAGCATAAATAAACTATTATTTAAAATTACTATTATCACATAGAGTTCATATATCCATTTACGTAAAAATGCGCAATTTAAACTCATCGAATAATTGAAAACAACATTAACATATCCTAAACATAACCAATAGTATTTAAATTAAATAAAGCGAAATAAAAAACATATTTTAGTTGTATTAGTCAATAGATTGACCAATAGCCAGTCATTATTTATTATTGGCTCTTTTTCTGGCTACTTGAACGACTTGCTAGATAGCGCTTGCGTTGACCCAGCATATGTGTATACATAACACCTAGACCAGGTGGATAGATGGCAAGCATGCCACGAAGAATAATGCCATAATTAGGATAGAGCGCATCTGCTGCCGACAACGACTGGTAGATAAGCATTGCTTCAGAGCCGGCTCCCATTGGATAAAGCACTAAAAAGAACGTATACCTAAATGTATTTAACATCAATTCATTATTAATGACAAAGAAGCTATCATAGCCAGCAGATTGCGTGGTACTTACCGACACCAGAGCAGCAAGTCGGATGACACTTCAAGCAGACCAAGCGCGTAAAACAAATAGCGCACCACTTCTGTAATACTCCAAGCAATGGTCATTGTGGTGAATGCCCAATGAGTACGTACCTCGGGCACATCGAACAAGCCACAAATGCCCCAGACAAGTAGGAGCCGACTAGCCACTTGAGTTAGTGTTGTGCCCAGTGGTGACCGCACAAAGCCCAATGCACTATGAATAATCTCAAGAGCAGCTGCCGTTTGTATCCAGCGTAGGTCGTCACCGATATTCGCGTAGAGCGTTGGCAGACCGGCTGTCAAACCATTGGCAGCAAAGTGATTTACGGTACGCACTAGTATGAAAGCCCATGCAGCGCATGAAGCAAAATTATAGAACAGTAAATAGCCTTGAGTTGCTTTACTGACGCCTCTCTTTGACCTGTTACGGTCAGAGACTCCTCCTGCTTTTCCTGCAGTTGCTTTGGCCATGACAAAAGTGAATACTGGGATTAATACAAATTATCAGTAGAGAAGTAAAACGTGGTCTGTATTAATTAATATTAATTAACTGGTGCTTTTAATAGCTACATTCTATTAAGTTGCAGTGAAACTGAGGCTCGGCTCTACCTCTTTCTCACTTCCGAGTCTCAGTTTCACTATCATTTTTTTGGGGCAATTTTATAACCAGTACTTGTAACCGTGAGTACAAAAACCAGTAAATAACAAAAAACAACAAATACTGGTCTATATATACTGAGTTGTCAACACCTATTACCTTGCCAATATAAAATAGTTTTGTATTATTAAGAACAATGAGTAAATCAGCGGAAAGATTTGACTTTCCAGCCATTCATCAGTTTCCACCCTTTTATACGTAGGTCACAGTGTATCTACAAAGAATATACTAATAGACTGCGTGTGTCTGACACAGGCGACAGCCTACAGATGCAACACGTACACGTCAACTTGAAATATGGTCTGACTTGTTGCTAGCCTATGCACAACACACTCGACAAACTTGTGTACGTTTGGACGATTTACTCTCAAGTGAATTGTGTGTTAACTCAGCCATACAACGCAAGTCATTAATTTGTTAATGCCAATTAATAATACTAATACTAATACTATACACTATAGGACAGCTGTCACGCGATTTACTAATAGAGATTATAGAGATTTCTGTAAATAAAGGTAAGTGAATGGTGCATAGACATTAGATATAATCATTTATAACTGTATTTACTATTCAGGCGATGTAGCATGGATTGACACAGCCAAAACTGAAGTATTTATTTATTGGCGACGACCAGATGCTTGGGGTCAATTGATTTACAACTGGGTAATTGGCAAATAGTAGCTTTTGTATCGTTTAATTAATTGTATTAATACAATGGCAATGTAATAATCATATAATAGATTGCCGAGACAGGACAGCGTGGCTCTGTACTTACACTTCACGAAGTATCAAATAGCGCTACAGTTGATGGACAAGGCAAGTATCCATGCACTACCATTTACCAATATTAATTGCAAGATAACTAGATTTTTATCAATTGGATGAACGAATGCTAAGAAAAGCACTTAATGTTTTGGTAAAACAAAATAAGGCTCAAATATTTTCTGCTGGTTCTGGCGAGGACGGTGTAAAGTTTTTTTAAAAAGTTTAATAAAAGCAATGCAATATTTAGATTTTTTCAGTCAATTCTGGTACAATCTTAAATAATCGCCTACAATGCCGTAATCGGCCAACTCGAAAATGGGAGCCTCACCATCTGAGTTGATGGCTACAATTGCCTTACTATCTTTCATACCGGCCACGTGTTGAATTACACCAGAAATACCCACAGCAATGTAAATATCTGGTGCTACTGTCTTGCCTGTTTGGCCAATTTGCAAACTGTTGTCAACGTAGCCTTCATCGACCGCAACACGTGATGCACCAACTAATATCGTTAATGTTAGCACTATCTAGTAATTGTTAGTGTAATTTGTACTATACCTGCACCGCCCATCTTATCAGCTAAAGCGTATAGTATTTTAAAGTTTTCGCCATTCTTTAATCCACGGCCACCGCTGACAACAACACGCGCAGTGCCTAAGTCTGGTCGATCGTTTTTGATAATGTTTTCTTTGACCCATTTTGTGGCGTCTAATTAAATAGCATTATATATATATATGAATTTGTTGATAGTTGTAAATAAACTTGCCTGTTTTTTCTGCTTCAGGAGCTGCTTCTTTGGCCGCTGCCGTATCTTGGGCTTCAGTAGGCGGGAAGGCCGAGGTGCGAACAGTAAAGACTTTGACGGGATCATTTGCCTTGACCGTAGCAATCAAATTACCTATTGTTTATTAGATTTATTGTAGTTGAAATAAATGGCCATTTGTTATAAATTACCTGAATAGACAGATTGCGTAAATGTATCAGCACTTGTAATACCCGTGATGTCCGAAACTTGAGCCACATCTAGTAGAGCTGCTGCACGAGGCAATATATTTTTGCCAAATGCGTTATGGGCAGCGACAATATGTGAATAATTGCCAGATTTCTGTGCAGCAGCAATCAATGATGCGCTATTCTCAGGCAGGCCGTGGTCGTAAACGGCATCGGAGGCCACTAGAACTTTGCTAACTGGCTTTAGTTTTGCAACTTGATCCGCCACAGCATCCGACGCACTGCCCGCCACAAGTGCATGCACAGTGCCGCCTAGTTTGGCTGCCGCTGATAATGCATTTAAGCTTGATGGATCAATTTTGTCGTTTTTATGTTCAATAACCACCAATGATGATACATCACTGGCCGAGGCATAGCCACGGAACGTCATAAAGCCTGCCTATTGAGCGATAGATAGCGTGTTGCCGGTATAATTGCATTAATATTGATGGCAGTGGTATGCCCAAAGTTAATCCTACCTGATTAAGAAAGCGCTGTCGTGCCAACAAGGCAGATGCACGAAGGCCTGCTTGGCGAGTGGTAATAGTCAGCATATTGATGTTTAAACAGGTGCAGTAGAAGAAAAGGAGACACAGTAAGTAGAAAGAGCGGTGTATTGTCGGGTGAAAAGCTACGCGTGCGCGATCTTATGGACGAACTCGGAATAGTTTCGGTAAGATGACGTACAACTATCCGAAGATCACGTGACGTCAATGTAATAAATCTTTATTGCTGTTGTTACGATATTGACTAGTAAAAATAACGTAATAGCTTGAAAGTAATTCGAGTATGAAAAAACAGTTGTTAACATTAGAAAAAGAAGTATTAGTTCACAAGTGTACAGTTTAATATTTAATTAAAATAGCATTTATTGTATAATATAATAACAAGTATTATGTAAAAATTAAGCAATGTACATATAGCGTTAACGTCGTTACTTATACAGTTCACCTTGTATATTCATATCATTTTATATAGATACATATGCAATTAAATACGATTTACCTGCAATTGTTGTCTGTTGTTTTAGCTTTATTGTCTATAAGATTCGACTTGTTTAGTTTATTCCGCTTATTAAGCTACCCTGTAGCACGTTATTTAATTCCTTAAATTGTATATGCTATCATGTATATTTTTTATTAACAGCTTATTGGCAGTTTAATATGATTTAATTAAAATACTATAATTTATAATATTTGTGCAATTTAACTGCATATTCTTTCTACTCAGTATGGAACTGATGATAAATTATATTAATAGTCGCATTATTATCATTGGCTTGCTATCATTACTATCCTATATGAATCTATCGAGTGTCAATAATACCATACCTGTAAATTCTTACAGTACTGTGTTATTAATAGTTATATCGCCACTGTCCGCAGCTTTTCCTAAACCTTAATCGTGATTTATTTTTTCTAAACTTGCTATTATTTACATACTTCATCATATGACATAAATACTATCAAATTTATGGTTGATAAAAATGAAATAATCCTGCAATAATTAGCTATAAGAAGACAAGCTAGCGCATGCTTTAATAAAGCAATAAATTCGCATATGCTTATATTATTTGTTTTATTCGTGTTTACGGCTCAATAAATTGAATGAAGCAAGAGTTATTAATAATAACGCCAGAGACAATTGGACAACAGCTGTGAATAGCTTTGTTAAAGTCCTAATTTGCAACTTATCATTGATGCAAAATATCCATAAACTTTTGTGAGATTGCATTATTTGTTATTTTTAATACACAAAATCGACGTAAAATCCAGTATTTTTATTTTTAATAGTTATGATTGCAGCAAAAATATCCCGAATGTGCATAAAGTGCTACTTTTGAATTTAAATATAAAACCATTGTGCCAATGCTATGACAGCAAGCGACATATTAAAATATGATTATGGCGTAATTAGGTGGTAAAAGGCAATGGCAAAGCAATAGTACTAATTTAATTAATAAATAGTTGCTGGCAATACATACGGCTTTACGTATAATGAAGCGACTGCATGATATTTTGTACAAGTATACTTGTGACATATATATATGGCTGTTGATAAACTATATTGTAGTCTTATAGTGTGGCAATGCAATTGGCATGATACCACGCCAACAAATGCATAAAAACAACGGTTTTCTGTCGACCATGGCCTATATACGTAAAAAATAGCATAATGATCGCAGGATTCGAGTTCTCCATGCCTAGATATACCGTCTGGTATGAATTATAAAACAATGATTTTGTGCAAAAAAATAGTCACAAATGTAATCTACGTTATTTTAATACGTTCAGTAAGCGTTGTTAATAATACATATAACTTTACATACAATGAAGCAAACTGTGTGATATTTTGCACAAATATATTTATGCCATATAGATAGCTATTGACAAAATATAGTGCACTTGTATTGCGTATTGATTCAATGGCTATGTCGATACGCTAATAAATGTACAAACACAACAGTTTTATACCGCTTATGGCCTATAGATTTAAAATACAACAAAATCATTACCGAATTCGAGTTTTTCATGTTTGGTTGTACCGTTTGGTATAAAATATAGAACAAAATATTTTTAAAAAAATTAGTCGAAAATGCAGTTTACGTTAAATAATTAGCAAAGCAATTAAAGCTTTATGATTTAATGCATTAACACTAAGAACTAAGACTGGTCTAAAGTAAATCCAAAGCATTATACAGTGCCACAAACATAACAGCAAGTTAATATATATAAAACTGATGTCCGTTGCAGTTTATGCTATAGATATACAATAGCTTAATCTCCGTTAACTAATATTTACGTAAGTGCATTTTCGACTAATTTTTTTAAAAATATTTTGTTCTATATTTTATACCAAACGGTACAACCAAACATGAAAAACTCGAATTCGGTAATGATTTTGTTGTATTTTAAATCTATAGGCCATAAGCGGTATAAAACTGTTGTGTTTGTACATTTATTAGCGTATCGACATAGCCATTGAATCAATACGCAATACAAGTGCACTATATTTTGTCAATAGCTATCTATATGGCATAAATATATTTGTGCAAAATATCACACAGTTTGCTTCATTGTATGTAAAGTTATATGTATTATTAACAACGCTTACTGAACGTATTAAAATAACGTAGATTACATTTGTGACTATTTTTTTGCACAAAATCATTGTTTTATAATTCATACCAGACGGTATATCTAGGCATGGAGAACTCGAATCCTGCGATCATTATGCTATTTTTTACGTATATAGGCCATGGTCGACAGAAAACCGTTGTTTTTATGCATTTGTTGGCGTGGTATCATGCCAATTGCATTGCCACACTATAAGACTACAATATAGTTTATCAACAGCCATATATATATGTCACAAGTATACTTGTACAAAATATCATGCAGTCGCTTCATTATACGTAAAGCCGTATGTATTGCCAGCAACTATTTATTAATTAAATTAGTACTATTGCTTTGCCATTGCCTTTTACCACCTAATTACGCCATAATCATATTTTAATATGTCGCTTGCTGTCATAGCATTGGCACAATGGTTTTATATTTAAATTCAAAAGTAGCACTTTATGCACATTCGGGATATTTTTGCTGCAATCATAACTATTAAAAATAAAAATACTGGATTTTACGTCGATTTGTGTATTAAAAATAACAAATAATGCAATCTCACAAAAGTTTATGGATATTTTGCATCAATGATAAGTTGCAAATTAGGACTTTAACAAAGCTATTCACAGCTGTTGTCCAATTGTCTCTGGCGTTATTATTAATAACTCTTGCTTCATTCAATTTATTGAGCCGTAAACACGAATAAAACAAATAATATAAGCATATGCGAATTTATTGCTTTATTAAAGCATGCGCTAGCTTGTCTTCTTATAGCTAATTATTGCAGGATTATTTCATTTTTATCAACCATAAATTTGATAGTATTTATGTCATATGATGAAGTATGTAAATAATAGCAAGTTTAGAAAAAATAAATCATGATTAAGGTTTAGGAAAAGCTGCGGACAGTGGCGATATAACTATTAATAACACAGTACTGTAAGAATTTACAGGTATGGTATTATTGACACTCGATAGATTCATATAGGATAGTAATGATAGCAAGCCAATGATAATAATGCGACTATTAATATAATTTATCATCGAGTTCCATACTGAGTAGAAAGAATATGCAGTTAAATTGCACAAATATTATAAATTATAGTATTTTAATTTAAATCATATTAAACTGCCAATAAGCTGTTAATAAAAAATATACATGATAGCATATACAATTTAAGGAATTAAATAACGTGCTACAGGGTAGCTTAATAACGGAATAAACTAAACAAGTCGAATCTTATAGACAATAAAGCTAAAACAACAGACAACAATTGCAGGTAAATCGTATTTAATTGCATATGTATCTATATAAAATGATATGAATATACAAGGTGAACTGTATAAGTAACAACGTTAACGCTATAGTGCATATACACATAATGTAATTGGTTAATAAAAAAGAGGTTATTTAAGATTGACGACTGTTTTTTATTATGTATAAAATATTCACTTTCATAGCCATCAATTGTTATGCAAGTGAACGTAAAAGCTAGCATTAATTAGCATAGTAGTATGTTAGCTAGATTCCAATAAATACTATGTGTCAAATAGTATCCATTAAACACCAAATTTAGACGCCGTGTAACATCGTGGTCTACATGTCACGTTGGCTGGTCACGACTTCGTAAAAAAGACGCAAATCACCCATTAATGAGTAAAAAGGATGTTTGAATGTAGCAGGCTTATTTTTCTCTAGTATATTATATACATTATTATAGATAAACATCTATGCATAATAAACTTACCAAATAGAAAATGGCCTACCCATGCACAGAAATAGCCGGGCACAAATGCCAATGGAGCATAGAAAAACGACCGACCAGTTACTAGAATGCTAGCCAAGAGAGTCAGCGTTGTAGTCGTGCCTATCCGTTGGAGTTAGTTAGATAGGCAGTTATAGTGCTGTGATAAATAGCTTACCTAGCAAGTGTAAACGACGATTTGTAGCATGATTATGTTCGCCCAAATAAAATGGATAGAAATCCGCAAAAGATCGATAGCCGGTCACCTGATATGGCTGTGGCACATACTGAGGATTGGCCACTTTTGAAGAAGTTGACGTGGCAGTGGTGGTGACAGTAGTAGTAGTAGTAGTAGTAGAAGCGAACGACATAGTGGTTAGTATTGATCAAGTTGTTAAACGAGGATATCAACAATAGTTAGCAAGCTAGCTAGCTAGTCACGTAACAAGAGAGTGGGAAAAGAGTAAAAGCGGGATTTACAGTATCCGCGTGTCACTCAATATCTATTCTTGTTGTTTTCTCTTCTTCACCCATGCTCCCACAGTCACCTTCTGCTTTACCGCTGAACCAGCCAACCACTGAGGTGCCCGAGCCACCAACAGCAACGGACACAACAACAACAAATACCACAACAGCACCTCTTTCAAAATACTCTAAGCTTGACAACGACACTTTCAACTCTACCGTTTATTATCCAGCAGCACTTTGTTCTTTTTTCCGCTGTAACTGTACTGGCTATCCCGCTGCTTTACTTCTATTTGCGCTTGTTTGTCTATTAGCTACCGTATTTACTTGGTCTAATCATCCTATTGACAGCAGTCCTTTCTCCTTGCTTCTTCGCTTAACCACTACTGCTCATCCAACAAATATCCCATTAAAGCTTTATTGGTCCGATTTTTTCTGTATAATGCCAGCCGAAGCCGATAATCAAGTTGTGGCCAGTGAAGTGGCAACCGACATTGCTCTTACGACGTCTGGCGTCACCGTTACGTCTGATAGCCCTGCCAAGGATCCGTTTGCTGACTATACAGTTCGATTGGCTCAGTATAACTTTTATATGCGCCCACCTGGCATTAACTCAAACGGCAACGACTACAAATCCGAACGACTGCGCTATTTTATCGACCATGAACTCGATCGGTTTGACGTTATTGTGTTCCAGGAACTATTTGGTTTTGGATCAAATCGACGCTCTGAACTAATTAAAGCAGCTCACGAAAAAGGCTATCATTATTCGGTATCGTCGCCACGACAATGCGCTATTACGCTGCGTATTGATGGTGGTGTGGTGATTATCAGTCGGTTCCCAATTATTCGCCATGCTTCATTGACCTACGACCGTGGCACGGATAGCGATTGGCTGGCTGCGAAGGGCGTTGTCTATGCCAAGCTACGTGTGGCTGGCAATCGATACCTTCAAGTATTTTCGACGCATTTACAGTCGTCGTATACACGTAGCTATGCCATGTCAGATGGCGCTGTGCAGATTCGCTTAAAACAGCTATATGCAGCACGCCGGTTCATCGATGCCCAGTTACAGGATGAGTCGACCAACGACCTTATTATATTTGCAGGCGACTTGAACGTTAATGGTCGTCCGGATGATGCGGCAGCCGCAGAAAAGGGCGGATCCAGCGATGAATATCGTGCTACACTGGGTGTGCTCAGCGGTAAGGGCATTCATCCATCGTTGGTACCAGGTTCCCGCCAAGACGGCAATGTATATAAATCTGAGAACAAATTTGTTATACAGGATTTGTTGTTTGAGCATTTGGGCAAGCACCCCGAGACATTTGGTGATGTTAAACGTGATGTCAATGGACAGGTGGAGTTGGATGCGCGTGGTCAGCCTATTCCAATTGAAACGACACTTACTACTAGCGACGCACTTGGCTGGCGTCAACGACTGGATTACATTCTTGTAATGCGTCGTGGTGAAGATCCGCCCTCAGTGGAGCCTAATGTAACTGATCCAAAGAGTACGGTAGTTGAGCCATTCTATATCGCTAAGGAGCATTTGGAAGGAATGCCGGTCACTCAATTATCGGGTAAGTTACTGGTAACTAAGCTTAACTAATCGTATATTAACTATATCATAACTATTAGACCATTACGGAATCAGTACTGTACTTAAGTATACTTAATTTATTAAGAAATTACAAGATATACTCATAATTAATTAACTAGCTATTTAATAAAATGCGCCCATGGTGTTTTATTTATTTGAATTACGAACACAATTGTAAACATGCGCCTAGTATAGTGTTATCACTTATACTATCGGTGGCGTCACCAAGTGCAAGTGCTATTACGGGCACAAATGCCACGGCAAGTTTATGACGATCAGTGGAAATACCACGACGGTGTAAACATTGATTTAGTGCTAACAATGATAATAATAATAAGTTGCTGACATGAATTTACAGTGTAGCTATTTACTCTTACCTTGTTCTAATAACAAATGAGGCATACCTTGATAATAGAATAGACGTAATATCAATGTATTTTGCCAAGATTGTTCTAAACGATCAAGCGCTGTATCAATAAGTTTAATTAGATCACTAATAACTGAATCAATAGCCTCTTTAGTATCGAGAGTTGCTGAACAATTACTAATGGTTGCTATAACAGAACCAACAGATCCAATCATAGTACCGTAGCTACTATTGTCATTAGCTGTTATTTCTACATAATAATTTGGTAAAGTATTAGACTACATAGTCAATGATCGATTAAAAATACTACTTACGACATGTATTTGCAACCATTTCATCACCATCATTTTCAATTGGCATTGTTGAACATGCAGTTTGCCATTCAATACACGCACCACGCGGTAAAGCAGGCACAACAACAAATAAAGCATTAGGTATTACACTATTTATTTGATCTTTTTCCTATTACATAACAATAACAATGCTAAGTTAGAATATATTTTGTAATCATCCAGTGACTAACCTTGTTGAAATGTTGTCGCCAGGCTGTACGTGCTGGTAGAATCCATTGATCGTCAGTAACATAGCCAATACCCATAATAACTTGTTTTTCAAATGATATATTAACAGCTTGGGCAATACGCGATACATGCCGCAGTGACAGCATAGTTTCGGCACGGAACTGTTCAACCGCTGTAGACAGTTGCGGCAATTGCAATGTCGCAGGTATTAAACCAATTTGACCGGCAATCCACATTTGACCTTTACTCTAAGCATATCGATTGTTAGTCATCAGTTGGTGTCTATTTCATAATACAGTATACCTTGACACATTGTGAGTACGGTCCAATATTGGCTGGTGCCCAATAAGATAAGCCTTGTACATGTAGCGTCTCTCGTTCCTGGCAATTTTGCTTAATTGTATCACCGACAATACAATCAATACGTAGACGGTAATTTAAAGGTAGGTTTACTTCAACACATACACTAAAACATACTATAAGTTAGTTATCGATAAGGTAACGATAGCAGTATCGATTGTTATGATGTATTACCGAGTTGGCGGATTTATAGTAAAAAAGCGTTGATACACTGTATTAATACGTGCAAAATCTGACATATCTTTAACAAATAAATGCATGGCTAATAAATGTTGCCAACTGCGTGAATGAGATTGCAGTATTTCTATCGATAATTAACTAGAGAATATAGCGTAAATAATAGGTACTTACCTTGTAGTTGAAGCATGCAAGCCTCTGTTTCTTCCTCTAGTGTTTCTTTTGGCATAGCAATACCCGTAATAGCTATAAGGCCATTCGTATGCTTTGTGACGTGTGGTATGGCTACTATTTCACAATAAGTCATATTGTAAATTTATTAAAGTAAAATTACCATTTTCACCCTCTGTAATAGATGTTGTAGTATTCCAAGTTGGCCGTTGTATCTTCAATTATCCATCAGTTATTAATAAGATTGTTAGTGTTGTTGCTTAATTGACCTACACTGACGGGCAATGGCAATAATGGCATTTCCTTCAGTAATGACTGTAGATCAGGCGGTGTTATTAATAAAGGTATAGAATCTGATTTAATTTCTACGTCAAGCTTTTTAAACTTTAAATAGGCCACTGGTGCAAATGCATCATCTGAATGTACCACTACTTCTGACGTCTTACTATACATGCCACCATTAGCCATTTTATGCAATAATTAATACATGGTTATATCTACGTACATAACAATTCGTTTAACAAAAAGTGGACAATCTAACGTAAATGTTTCATACTCCCCACCTTCTCCGCAAACGTGTAAACCAAATTGATTATGCTATATCAATGGCATTATTTAATAAAGCACTATTAAATTATCGTTACAACACTTACTAATTTTAATAGTGTTGGTTGCATTTCTTGAAGTGACTTGCCCAAATGGCGTTGATTTAAACCTATATCATATTTATTTAGATAGCACGTTATCATTGTTATTCAATGTAATTACCCATAGCTGCTACTTTAATTAATACCGAGCATAATGAGTTCTTTACCATCGAGTTAAGCAATTCAGTCTGATCTTGTTGCCAAAGATAGGCAAGTGAAGTTAGACCTAATCGCTGACATCTACGAGTTTATCGGTTATACAAAATGGCTAGTTGATTATACTGCTCATTAACTTACACATGTTCAACACGGATGCGCTGATAGTTTGAAAGAATTGCCCCGACCGATACACCTTGAACATCTGGATAACGTGTCTATTATTTAACATTAGCATCAAGTGTTGGCTATTTTATTTTATTATACCTTAACCTCAGATAGAAGTGCATAGAGATCCTCTGTCTCGTCATTGATTGTTACATCGTAGTCAAGTGTTTGCCGTTCTGGTGTTCCGTGTATTTCTCTACGTATTAATGGCAGATCCATACACTCGGCATACCAGTGGATGGCATCGTGGCCCACTGTTTGATACACAAAACTATCCAATTCATCTAATTATTATACATATTATGGATGTAAATACAATTCATTTAACTTTTATATCGTGTTGCCCTTGTTGTACACTACCTTTACCGGAGTCTTTTGGTGGATACAAGTTAGCCAGAGCAATAATGTCATGGCCATTGGCCCGACAGTGCATCATATTAAAGCAACTATCCTTGCCACCGCTATAAAAGAGTACACATATATCAGAATTATAGTTATTGGCACTAATATAAGCGTTTCTAGACGAAGTAATACCTAATGAGTGCAACAACCTTCATTTTGTTGGCTGTACAATGGTAAACACCTTTAAATAGGTTACAGTTAGAAAAGAAAATACTTCTATAATACAAACTTACGGGTTACGTTATGGTTGTATAGTCTAGCGTGTAATTCAAGTACGCTAGCCAAGCAAAGTCGGTATTGTTTAATAAAATAAAGCCAATTGAATCATAAGTGTATATAAACGTAATGCGCTCAGACTTGCTAAGGTGAATAGATTTTATTTATTTATTCTATAAAATAGTAAACCAGCGCTTTTTCTTTTCGAACTTGTTTGACCTGGAAGCGTTATTTAATGGCAATCCTTAGCTAGTAACTCATTCAAAATACTATTTATTAATGCTGTCATTGTCTTACTAATAAACAGATTAACAGTACTCTTTGGTGTTCAGCGACTTTTATTCTTAATACATTTACCATTTGACTATTAATATGTTCTATGATGTACCGACTTGTGGTGCAATTAGCGTTTAACATTCACACTCCGCTCTCATTACTATACAGTTAATAAATATAACTTTTTTGAAAATGTTAATATATCATAGCTAGCTACACTCAAATAATTACATTCACTACCATTCTAATAATATTGGTGCTTTATCTATATTACACCATTTATTAACTATATATAATTATTGAATGTCTTTCATTACTTTCAATCTTTATCAAGTGATGAATCATCATAGTTAATTAATTAGTTAATAATCAGAGGGAGACTTGAATCATAATAATAAAATCTATATTTTTATTTTTTATTTTATCTTTTTTTCATTGCTACACTTTGTTCTTTTGCCCTTGTTGTTTGCTGGTACGCACGTCCAAACGATATATCACATACGCACACGCAACAACAGCAACAACAGTACACTATGGCTTCGTTAGCATCACAATTAGCACGTATTGCTACGGTAGAGAAGCGTGGCAGTGACAAGTTTGCCACTTCATTTCTCTTTGATGCTAAACAAGCAGCCGATTATGATCTAGATTCTATTTACGACCTTGGTTGTGCCGGTCTAGCAGAGCTTGAGCAACTTGACCAGCAACGATTCACGCCATTCCGTAATACGCTATTCAGTGCAGCTATGAAAGGATACGATCGTACACTAAAGGTAATTTGATTGCAATAACTAGCTATTATATAGCCTATTCATACCATTGTAATTATAGACGCGAGAAGAGAATGCACAGCTTAATACAAGTATTGCGCTTTTCGCACAATGTATATCGCAGTATTTCCTAACTCGATCGGCGGGTAAATGCATTGAATGGCTTCTACGTCGTTTCCGGTACAGCTATTATTCTACTTTATAGACTCATAACTAATGGTTTATATAGTGTCAATGAATTCAATACCACTGAATTGCTTGCGGGTATACTGCCATTCCATGAGACACCTCAATTTGCTAAATTGGCTTCATTAATGAAATTCAGGTAATAGTATGTTTTTATTTCATATCCTATACTAATAACGAGTGACTTTAGAGATGACGATATTTGGTCGTTTATTCGATCACTCCGCCGTCCTATTCGTCCATTGGCACGTCCTCTACTTGTAGAACAGTGTACACGCCAATTATCACTTTTACGTATTATTGGTGATCAAGTACGTGCTATAGTGCTATACTAATAGTCTGCTTATATCTATTATTAGATGGTATCGGCTGCTAAACGTGGATTGGCGCATAAAACACAGTGTAACTTTTATATTGCTACTGCTGTATTAACGTTAAAGCGAGTCCAACAAGTCAATAACAATCTTATTACATTGCTGTTGCCTACTATCTCATATGGTTTATTGCAACCATCTAATGATCAAACTCGAGTAAGTATTAATGAAGTACTATATATACATATATATGTTATATTTATATAAATGAAATAGGTTGTGGCATTGATACTTTTGAGTCAATTGGCATCTCGTGCCACTTTTTCTGCCACCGCGCTTACTGAATTGATACTCAGCATTGTCAATCCTATGAGTGCAAGTACAAAGGAATCACAAATGGAAGCAACACTTTGCTTACTGCACTTGACAAGCTGTCAAGAAACCGCACCAGATGCATTTAATGATAAAGTAGCAACATCATTGCTTTCTGTACCGTAAGTCAAATATACCGTCTAATTAATGCGTACATTAACTAATATACATATTATAGTGAATTTGTTCCAGTTATTCTATTGGATTGCAGTTCTAATTATGATATTACATCATTTATCCATATTTTTGTTAAAGCTTTAATTAGGCAAGTGTTAATTGTTAAATGTATAGTATATGAATATTAATACATTCATATAATAGAATTGATACTGAACAAGGATGGCATATGATTGAAGAACTATTACGTACACTTCCATTAAGTGATACGACATTCAAATTTGTTACAGAGCAATTATTGCATCATGTAGCTTCAATCCAATTTAATACAGAAGATACAACAACATTTACGGGTGTTACTGCTTGTTTAGAGCGTATTCGTTTATTGCATGCTGATATTGCTACACTTGTTATTGAAACAATACTTAAGGTTAGTTATTACTCTATTAATTTATATAATAATCTAAATAAGCGTTAGAAATACAAATTGGATGTGCAAAAATACAATGCTCTATATAATTATCTAGCATCGACTTTAAAGGTAATAATTGCTACTATTACCATTAATCTATCTATTATATTAACTATATACTACTGTTATTATTATTAGGGCACTGGCCAGCAGTTAGTAAAAGAAACAGATACACCACTATTCCTTGCTCTTAATCATGCTGATGCTGATATTCGTATGTTGGCTATTGATCAACTGGCCAATCTAATGCAACAATCACCTTGTAACACTCAATCTTCAGTAGGTTTATAGCAATTGTCTAACTAACAGCTATTAACCATTCATTTAGACGGATGCTGAATTCATTCAACAAGTCCTACTAACTCGCCTACAATCTGAAGATGACAAAGAAATGATCTCTACTGTACTTGCCTTACCGCAACTTGATCAATGGATTCCATTCAGTGTTTTATTCCCTGTGCTTAAACAGCTTATTATAGCTGACAATAAGTGTTCAGCCATAGCTGCATTCTATGTTATAGAGCATTTAGCGACAAAACAACACAGAGAGCATTGGGATGCAATGGTTGCACTCGTTCTGCCTTTGCTATATCAACCTTCTAATAACAACCTAGTTGCTGCTACTGCTAAATCAGGTTTAATAGGCCATTCACTACTAAATGGCTATACTGAATTGGCCAATAAGCACCCACGTCAATTACCACCATACAATTCACTATATATCGACTTTATCGCTCGTCAATTAGTGAAAGAAGGAAAGACGGAGT
The DNA here is from genome assembly GCA_025786725.1 of Syncephalis fuscata. Taxonomy (NCBI): domain Eukaryota; kingdom Fungi; phylum Zoopagomycota; class Zoopagomycetes; order Zoopagales; family Piptocephalidaceae; genus Syncephalis; species Syncephalis fuscata. Next base: position 93,142 of record JAHLTZ010000049.1, on the reverse strand, counting down.
ATTTGTTGAACTATTTACAGCATGGAAATGATCGAGCTGTGTTATTTGCCTTATTGACCGTTAAAAGTGTATTAGAGCATACAAAGCAAGGTAAGTTTAACTAGTCTAGATTACTAAATATTAAACCTACTATTATTTATATGTAAACCAACTAGATGCTAAACTACAAACACAGCAAGCTTATCTATTAGCTGGACAAATTACTCGACTATTACGCGAACGTTTGGCCGATAGAGAGTTCTCCTTTGTGGCTAGCGAATTAGTAACACGTTTAGCAAAGCTTTCACCAGAAGAATCAGCCGAGCAATTATACGATCAATTGGTGCCCACCGATACGCTAGCTGACTATTTACCAGCAGCTGTAGTGTGGTCACTTCATTGTATTGTTGTACAGCTCACACCGCCATCTACTGATGTATGCTGGCATACAGTGCACTCGGAAGATGAAGGTACAACGACAGTGTCTACCCTCTATGCCAACACTGTACGTACACTCTTCCTAGCTGTTCACCAAGAAGAAGATCTTATGCCATTCCAAATAGTTGTTAAAGCACTATTCTCGCTGCATTTAGCCAAATCACCATTGGCCTTCTTATCAAGCATTTGGTCAGAACCGTCCATTTCACTACTGACCCGTATTCGCAGTTTAGAAATTGCCTCAGTCTACTGGAAGAGCTATGAGAAGCAGCCAGGAGATATGGCCGACTTCCAACTCTATCTACCTTGGTTAATGAGCGCATTAATGGACTCGGACAAGACGATACGCCAACTGGCTATGCAATGCTTAGAGTCGCTGCATACAGTGTACACTTCACTGCAGTCATCAATCGAATCTACAGATGGCAAGAAGAATAAAAAGAAGAGTAAGAAGCGTGACACATTAGCGGCTATTTATGATCAATCCACACTTTATGGCTCCACCGGCTCAGAGCATTTACTCTATCTGCCCACCAATGAAGCAATGGTCATGACACAGCAATTGCTAGAGAAGAGAGCCGAATTACTGGTAGATATTGAGTGTCTGCCCAATCATCTATCTATTCTATTAAACGACTCTAACGATCGCTCCAGGTAATTGCACTTTAATATTAATCAATCCATACTAATAGTATTTATGTAGACAAACAGAAATATGGCTATCGTTTATTCTATCAAGTATTGTGGCCGAACCATCGACCGTTTTACGTACACGTCTATTGCAGATTGTACGAGCAGTTCAGAGTCCATTGAAATTACGTCATTTAGCACCACTTATTCTGTCATCACCACCCTCTATTACGTATTTGGAGGAATTTTATACAGCTTCGATGCTGTATCTGCTTCACAGATTAACGTTAAAGGGTCCAATGCTAGAAAGGCGCTATTCAGCCTACTTAGTGGCCTGACAACCATCACTAGTCTATCTGATGTTGACCGTGAACATCTACAACGAACAACACTCGCAGTAATTACACGTGATTTCTTTGCTGTTCTTAGTGAAGTGCGCCAACAGCAACTATTCTCGCAATTGGTACAACTTACACTAACTGAACAAGCAAATGTAGCCATTGAAGCACGTCGTGTTATTAAGCATATCTATGCCTCCTGCACGGTACTAGCCTATGAATTACTACAGTGTCAAGAAATACTAGCCACTGAAGCCAATACTGCTCAACACACTAAGCGATCCAAACTAGTCTCTGATGACACTGACGTCACGGGTGCCGCCACATCATCTACCACGGCTATTCAGCGTATTACTGTTGTACTTGAATTAATACAGTATAGAGATGTCACTGGAGATGAAATACAATTAGTATTGCCTCTATTTGATCTACTCGCTATTATGCTGTCGGGTGAGACGAGTGAGACTAGAGTTGTACTTGATTATGTCAACCAGCTGATACTCTCTGGTCTAACGCGTATTATTCGACAACTACTACTACAAAGTACTGAGGGTGGAGAAGCAGCACCTTCATTGGATGCTAGTCGTATTAGAGTTGATCTAGTTGTGCAATGTATTCGTGGTACTACTAATCCACAGATACACGGTCAAGCTCTGCTGTTACTCGCTTCACTAGCTTCTGTGCAGCCCGATCTAGTATTGCAGAATATCATGCCAGTGTTTACTTTTATGGGTGCCAGTGTATTACGACAAGATGACAACTACAGCTTCCACATTATTCAACAAGTAAGTTGCTCATTAGTATTTGTATACGATACTAATAGATACATATATAGACATTAGAGAAGATTATTCCACCACTGATGGCTACTAATAGTCGACAGAATACACGTGGATTAATGGATATCTTTGTTGATGCCTTCTTCCATATTCCACGTCATCGTCGTCTACGTCTCTTCTCTGTTCTAGTGAGCACACTAGGTGCAGATGAACACTTGCATCAAGTATTGCTACTTCTATTGATTAAATATACCGATAGAATGTCTAAATCAACCGAAGATGCCGATACATTAATGGAGTTCTGTCGACAAGTATCTGAACACTCCACAGCCTCTACTCAACTAAAGGTATGTACAAATGATATTGTTGCTAGTGTTAATGTTAATGTATTCTATGTATTCTATGTAGATGTTGCATCAATTAGTGACGACACTTGACACTACGCCTAATGAATTAGTGGACAACATGCCAGAACCACTAAAGTAAGTCCACTAATGTTAGCAATCAATCAGTCAATTAATCAACTAATTAATTAACTCATATTTTATTATAGAAAATTAGCTACTAATAAGCAAATCCGTCAATTGAAATGGGCCACACTTGAGTTTGCTCGACAATTACTGGAGAGCCGTCCCTTCCTCAATCAATTAATTGAATCAACATCTAATTCGTTAGAAGAGTACTATTTGACACTATCTGAATCACTTCTCTCTCTAGTAGATACACTACTGGCCCATGAGAGATCTCTAATGGCTACTGGTCAATCCACCACTTCAGTTATTAAATACTGGAGAGGTATTGCTCGACTAGGCAACGATGTACTTAACAATGTACACCGACTACTTACACTACCTACATTTATGCGTATTGTAAGCGAGTTGCTTAAACACGAGAATCCATCTATTCGCCGTAAATCAATGTTGCTATTTAATGAGAAGGTTGAAGCGTTAGATGAAGGTGTTGAAATAACTGAAAAGGAACTATTCCTTGGTATGTTGCCTCACTTAACAGCGATGATTGCCATTAAAGCGAAACCAAAGGACCGTGAAGCCATTGAAGTAAGTGGATCATTGTTAATAAGTGGTGGTAATTATTAATAGTTAATTATATTTCTAGGTGGCTATTAATAAACAGACGGCGCTTGTCAGTCTGGCTCTGTTGGTTAAACACTTTGGCCGTACTGATCCTACCGCCTTTATTGATGTATTGGCCGTTATTACTGGTGAATGGGCTCTTGGTCACGAGAACAGACAAGTGGCCGCCTCTAGTATTATATGTCTTAGCGTGTACTGTAGAGAGTTGGGTCCACGTGTAGTGCCACTACTGCCCAAGTTTATGCCTATTGTAGTAAACTATATGGAACAGCAATCTACAGCCACAGCCACAGCCATGGATACATCTACAGAGACACAATCCACTACGTTGATGCGTCTTAGTCTACTGGGATTGATTGATGTTATGGCTAGACACATGTCTGTGTTTATGGGACCGTATCTACCCTCTATTCTACGCCACCTACTAGATCCATCTGTAGTGGGTGGTCATGGTGATCAAGTGAGTATACGGGCCCATTTAGTTATTCAACAATTAGCACTTCATGTGCCCCCACGTCTATTACTGGCCCCTACATTTGACATCTACACTTCTCTCATTGATAATGGTACTCCGGTAAGTATGGATTAATAGCGTTGTATTGTATTGATGTTGTATTAACATTTTGTTAGTCTTTATTGGCTTATTATCAATTCTTGGGTAAAGTGATTGAGGTGATGGACAGAAATACACTTCAACAACACTACAAGCCAATATTTAAGTTCTTTTTACAGCTATTTGACATTAGACGTGTCAATTCCTTTGATAGCAAGGTAAGCCGTATACTAGTTATACTGTACAGATATACTAATAGTATCTACTATAGACTTGTGATCAGTTGGAAACAAGTGTTATTAATGCTTTCTTGCAAATGGTTATGAAATTGAACGAGACTATGTTCAAACCCATATTCCTTAAAGCCGTTGAATGGGCCATGGGTGTACATGTTCCGGTATCTGATCAAATACCTCGTCAAAAATTCTTCTACAGATTCATTGATCAGCTATTAGATCAGCTTAAATCTATTGTTGTTCCTTATTATGTCTATATATTGGATGATGTTATTGGTAAATTGAATCAACTACCGTCGATAGAGTTGTGGTCTCTCTTAGTGGGAGGCTTGTCCAAGTGTCTACTCTATGATAATGACGGGTTCTGGACCACTCACTTATCCGAGAAGATACTAGCACCACTAGTGCATCAACTAAGCTGTATTGGAGATAACGAAGAAGATGACACGTATTTGGTAAGTAGATATGGAATAGCTATAGACTAGTTCTAATATGATTTATGATATAATAGACAAGAATGAAGGAGCAGTTGGTGCCGTGTTTGGGACAGTTGGCAGTCACTTCGGGTACTGATGTGGTATGGAAGCCATTAAATGCTCAAGTGTTGCTGAATACACGCGACGACCGACCAGTAGTTAGAGTGGCAGCATTAGAAGCAGTGCGCGAGTTTTATGACCGTTTGGGTGAGGAATTCCTTATTCTTCTACCTGAAACAATTCCATTCCTAGCTGAATTAATGGAAGGTGAGTACTATTATAATAGGATAGGGTAGATTAGCGTTTATTAATAATATGAACGTTGTAGATGATGATATTCTGGTGGAGCGTACTACACAACAAGTGATGGCAGTCATTGAACGTCATTTGGGTGAACCATTACAGAAATATTTTGATTAGATTAATTACAGAAATTAATAAATACAATCAATGATTTATTATAATGACATCACCGTCTTCTTTGGTAACTATATCTTCAATATCTACTAGATTGGCGTCTTTATCAATGGTGTGTGATTTAATAAGTGCATGTAGTGTATGAATACGTTCAACTAGTTGTTTATGTTGTTTCTGCGTTTCTCTAAATGTATCAAATATACAAGGACGACATCGACTACCACAGCACTCTTTTGATGATGGGCGTATAGGTGTTGGTGGTAACTGTACTTCCACTAAATAGTAAAAATATATTAATAAATAGTATTGTGGAATAGTAATTAATTACCTGGCCATTTTGACGATAGATACCAGGCGACCGCTCCGTATTATCTATTAAACAAGCAGTGTTGTTGTCGGGTTTCTCTATCGATTGAATGACAATAGAGGGATTGGCCGTAGTTGTTGACGATGAGCGTGAAATGACAGCTTCTTTACGGGCTTGTGCCACTTCGGCTAGAAAGCGTAAAACAGCCGGGTTTTTTGAAGATTCCAATGCATTCGTCGTCATTAGAGCAATAGAAAAAAGTAGAATAGAGAACGAGTGTAATCATTATTATGTGAAATTGATACCAATGTATTGATATATTAGTGAGAAATCTGAGACTAAATAATACTATTAAATATAGTTATAAAGTTTAGTTAATTCAAATACAAAACTTGTAATGAGCTTTGTCTTCTTACTTATTAATAGTATGTAACCGAATTCAACTTTATAAGAAAGTGATACTGTGTACTGTGTGTAATACTTATATCGATGTTGCACTTAATTTCTCCATCCAATAATGAAATAATGACAAATTTGTGGCGGATGCTCGAGTTAAATACGGCCAAGTTACGTGCTGGAGCTAAAATAAAATCCTCGAGTTTTTCTGCTGGATAGCAATGCTCAAAAATGACTTTTTTGTTTAAAGAAATCACTCTGCTGTAGCGTTGCCAATTCGCTATAATGTCACTCAAAGTTCTCTCGGCTAGACAAAAGCTGCAGAAAAGCAATATGCGATCATGATTAATTAAATGCAATTCCTTTTGAACTATTATTGCATTACTGAAAACTCTACATAATCCGCTGTAATTTCTATTAGTTGTGCTGTGCTGTGATCGCTCGTCAACAATTTGACATCAGGAGTTAACAACACGCGTGTTATACAATGGTCTCATTCCCAAGCCAGTGTATTGTAAAAAATTACTTCATTGTCGTTCATTACGTGTATTTTAAACTTTTCTTTATCGCCAATGTTGGCGACATTAATGAATTGAAGCTTGTATACTTGTGTTTTTAAAATATTGCTATAGAATAGTTGAGTAATACCAAAGTCTTGAAATTTGGAAGATAGCACAGATGCACCTATGATTCTGCCGTCCCATTTGCCATCAAAATCAATAAACTGCAACAGTTGACAATTATTTGCGTTATATATCTAAAGTATTTTTGATAAAGTCCCAGTACAGTTTAGAAGTAGGATTACACGTGTGCCATCATCAGCGGCATCTACTTGGTGTTGATACTGATAAAAGGCTATGTTTTTTATAAAAATTAAATTGGTTCTACCCAGATCTAACGAATACGTTCTGACCATATTTTTTGATTTTGCAATTGCAAACTAGCCAGAATAATTTGCAATAATTGATTTTATAGAAAATAATACATCAAATATATTATAGAATTCTAGATGAATTGTCAATGATGGCTCGTTCTTTTGCCAATTTAATCTGTGTTCATACGCTGGTTGTATAGTTGAAACCAAGTACATTTGTTGCTACTTCGTTATCCGTGCCAGTTACTGTTCCTGCCACTTGTTGCTTTTGTTCTAATTGCCATTTTACCAGTCAATATCGGTATTGATATTACGAGGAAAATCACGCTGGTATAGTTGAAGCCATAAACTATTGCGATTAATAGAATTATACAATACTTTACAAGTGCGTGCCAAAGCAATAATGGCAGTGGCTTCACTCAACGACAATATATGATGAATATCTCGACAATTTGCCATATCTTTGGCGGTGTGTTGTATTATGAGTCGACATGATGGAAATAGAACTAAACGAATGAAGCAGTTGTTTGAAAGATAACAGACCTTTGGACTGACTAGAATAGCATGACGAACTGCAAATAGAATGCATCTAGCCTGAATATTTTAAAACTGGTAATCATTTTTTTGTAAAATGATTTGGTTTTATATACATACTTTAGTTTAATTTAATATAGTTTATGTATTTAGTTTGAAAACTATTACTTTATTTCATATATTGCGTTGTAGGTTAATATGTTTTATAAATACCAACTTTATATATAAACATACATTTATTGCATAATTTACTGATAATAATTCTGCATTATTACCATTCTAATATTGCAATTATATTGCTATGATAGTGTGTCTAGGAAATACATCATATGGTTTGTCAATATAGCATATAAACGATCACAAAACAATATATATCAAACATCAGTACTAATTATTAACAACAACTATTACAAAACTATTACATGTAAATATTTGTTTACTATGAAATGATAGCTGTATTTAATACCAATAATGACAATAAGTTCTTAGTCCATGTTATTTATACATAGCATCTTACAAGCTATTCAGTTTGATGTAGCTAAACTGTAACAATTAGTGCCGGTAAGGAATAAGTTTATTATCAGATCAATACTAATTAAATAACACACTGTATTCCAAGCCTTAGAATAAGTATAAGCAAAAACCAAAAGCTAAAGCATTAGAATAACTTTAGGGTAAAGTGATACTTGATCATTTAAAATACATTCTTTAAACTAGAGCGGTAACAATAAATACACGATGTAAAAGCATAAATAACGGCGCTAAAGCTATAGTGCATATAACGCAATGAGTGTGCTGGGCGAAGTGTGCTGAAGTATAATAAATAAGATGTATTTAATATAGCATATAATGATATATAATAGTATAGGGCAGATTGCTAATGTTATAGATGAACGGATATACCTATATGTACTGAATAATAAATTATAATAATGAGTATTTTCACCATTGACGTCATTCACCGCCCAATTCCTGTTTACTAGAACGAATGTCTAGCTCAATTGCACAAATATTATTAAATATAACCAATTGGCCATCAAATCATACCAATTATTAATAAATTGTAATGTTAATTAAACAGCATTAACATTAATAAAACAACCAAGTAAAATGTTATCTTATCTGTTATAATAATAAGTGGTAGATTAACCGTGTAAATATAACAATACACACACAATTACAATAGAGCTATATAGATTAAAACGATTACAAAGGTAATACGTTGTTGCAAGGGCCAATCTGAATATAAATAAGTAGCAATAGAGTAAAGATCAATAAACTATTAAGAAATAAACAATCATGCGTGTATTTATATTGGGCATGCTACCTATGTACTGCGAATATAAAAACGATATATACATTCCAGTTTTATAACTAGGGCAACGCTCGGTACTGTAATTTAATTCAACCTAACTTGCTGTTTATTTACTTAGTTTGTAAACCATTACTTCATTTTCTATACTGCGTTGTAGATTAATATGCTTTATCACTGCCATTATAATATTGGTAATTATAATTATCTAATTCTTCAAACGCTTGGAATTAATATTTATGCACTTTTCGCTATATTCCAGATATTATTTTTCAATTATATATAAAATAGTTGTATCACCGATTGATTATTATTGCTAATAAAATAGCTAATTTATTCTAATTCACTTTCTACATTATATATATGTCTATTAATTTACTATATTTCTACAACAGCATTATAATTTATTACAATCATATACTGAAGTTTATTGTGAAACGACTTTATTTTTCTACTATTTAATTAGTTTACTAATAATATATTATATAATACATCGACACTTAAATAAATCAAATTTTATTCATTATAACTTATTTTCATTATTTTCACTACTTTACTAATATCGTTTTACCTCATATCATTATGGTTTTTACATTAAATGTACACTTTATAAAGTTAAAGATATATTTATTATCATAATTACAGTAATAATAGTATATAAATGATTATTTAATAAACTTAATTCAATTCTGGTACAAAGTTTGTAATGGAAATTATCTTATTAGTCATCAGTAGCATGTGACCAAATGCAGATGTACAACGCAGTACATTTGGTATTGGAAATGAATAAACGTTTATATTACCCGTTACAACATCAATAATACAATATTGGTTAGTCTTATAATTATAGTTGATGATTTTTGTATCCATAAGATGCTGAAATTGACAAAATTCATCACACAAGGGCCTCATACTGATGCGACGCTGAATTTGCCCATCCAATAACGAAATAATAGTAAATGGCAAACTGCATTTCGTGTATAATACGACTAAATTATGTGTTGGAATTAAAATCACACACTTATGGCTACTTGATACATAAAAATGTTTGAAAATAGTTCCTTTGCTTAAAGAAATTACTATAATGCCATATTTCCAACTTTCCACATAGCTATCGAGATTCCTTTCAACTTGATAAAGGATGCAGTAGAATAATAATCGATCGCTGTCAATTGAATAAACTTTTACTTGCTGTATGGACGCGTCATCGGGTAGTTCCAAACAACCTGCGGTAATCTCAGTCATTTGTAATGTATCGTAATCGGTCACCAATAAGTTGGCATCAGGGGTTAATAACACACGTAGCACCTTATATACGATTCTTTCTTCCACAACAGTGTATTGCAGGATAACCATTTCGTTGTTGTTCACCGTGTGTATATTAAATTTATCGCAATGACCGATCATTGAAACACTGATGGGCTGAGGGTCATGTACTTGTGATTTTGAAACATTGCTATAAAGTATTTGTGCGGTAACAGGGTTTCGAGCCTTAAAAACAAGCAACGATGCATTTATAATTCTACCATCCCAATCGCCATTGAAATTTATAGACTGTAGCAGTTGACAATTAATTACGTTCCATATTTGAAATACTTTTGGATTGTCTCCGGAATACTCTAGATATAGAATTACACGCATGCCTTTATCAGTATCATCTACTTGTTGACCTTGATAAAACTTCACTCTTTCTATTGCTTTTAAATTGGTTTTATCCACATCTAGCGAATATGTTTTGGTCTTATTTTTTGGTAAAAGCTCAATTAAATTAACCTTAGACTTAACAAAAAGTTCTATTGCAAACCAGCCAGGATAACTTGCCATGATTCTATACATGCCAAGTTGTAGATACAAGTCATCATCAAATGATTTTAAATAAATTGCTGATGTTGGCTTGTTCTTTTGCCAATTCAATCCCGTGTTCATGCGCTGATCGTATCGCTGGAACCAATTAAACCTTGGTGGGGGTTTATTTTCAGTATCTCTTGCCGCAATATCTACTTTTTGCTCTTGCTTTAATTGCCAATTTGAATTTATGCTGATGAATCGATTAAACCGTTGAAACCAAGTCAATTTTGATGCCTTCGCCCCTCGTTCTTGTTCTAATTGCCATTCTGACCAGTCAATATCGGTATTGATATCACGAGGGAAATCACGCTGGTATAGTTGAAGCCATAAGCTATTGCGATTAATAGAATTATACAATACTTTACAAGTGCGTGCCAAAGCAATAATGGCAGTGGCTTCACTCAACGACAATATATGATGAACTATCTCGACAATTTGCCATATCTTTGGCGGTGTGTTGTTATTATGAGTCGACATGATGGAAATAGAACTAAACGAATGAAGCAGTTGTTTAAGAAGTAGCAGGCCTTTGGACTGACTAGAATAGCATGACGAACTGCAAATAGAATGTATTTAGGCTGAGTATTTTAAAACGGTAATCATTCTTTGTGAAACACTCCGATTTCTATATATATTGTACTTCAGTTTATTCTAAATTTTATTTATTAAGTCTGTTTACCACCACTTCACTTTATATACTATGTTGGAAATCAGTATGCTTTATTATATACTGAAATTTACTATATAAACTTTACTTTAGATTAATTAATTACTTTACCACAACATTCTGTCACAGCTCTGATTTTAGAGGCTGTAAGTTAGATAATCAAGTAACTCCTTATCCCAATATTATCCTATAGCATTAACTCTTGGTGTTTATTAATACTTACTTTAGCATTTATAATATCGAAATAATTGTATAGATATTTCAATATCAATGCACAATGGCTATAAACATTGTAGAATTGTATTATCGTTATTTTTAATACATATGATTACCGTAAACGCGTAATTTTTATTTTAATAGCTATGACTGTAACAAAAATATTCTATTCGTAATTGTACTACTTTGGAATTTCAATAGACACTATTTTACAATTTTTAAGCGTAAAACCATTGTACCAATGCTATAAAAGTATGCAACGTATTGAAAGTGTTTCTAATTTAATTGGTGACAAAATGCAATCGTATTTAATCTAGTTGTCGCAGAAGTACGAGAGAAAGATTGGCCAAAAATGGTAGCATTGGCATCAATCTATGAATTGGACTTGACAATAGTAGCCACACGAAGCGAATCGAGCATACGTCGTGCTACATCACGATGGCGATGCACATCACCGTTAAAAGCGTTGCTAACATCGCGTCCCTGTGCAGTACGCATAAACGTCATACCACCTGGATGCTCATTGGCAAACGGAGCCAGATCGTAGATGTCACCATCAACGATGGTCCACCAGCGTTTATCTTCTTTACAAGCACGAGAAACTACGTTATATTGTATGCATTAGTGTTATGGCCTATAGTTATGTTTGTTTAATAAAATACTTACATTCTTCCATAGTATACTTTGGCAATGCATCGCCATGAAGTCCCCAGTCTACTTTGCGCTTCTCGTCTTCTAGTCGTTTAGCAGATATAATTACTCGAGCCTTTTGCACTTCATTTTCAGGAAAACGGCGTAATCCATAGGCCAGTCCAACCTTGCTGCAAGACCAGATGAACCACTTGGTAGGATCGTATTGCCACCAGCGTACAGCATTACGATAGTCACGGGGGAAGGTATGATGGAAATTGTGGTAGCCTTCGCCAAATGTAATAATTGATGTGATGTAATGGTCGCGTGGCGTTTGTTCATCCTCGTAGGATATTTCGCCCAAGTAGTGAGCCAAACTATTGACACAGAAAGTAGCGTGTTGAGTAGCAACGACCCGGATAATGCCTGCATAAAAATAGCCGCCCTGTTGACAATATATAAGTTAAATAGTATTGGCAAAAATAAAGTATTTACCACCCAATCGCCCCAGCAAAGACCCGCAACTATGGTAGGGAAAATAAAGGCCATAAAAGGTGCAATCCAAAGAAAGTTACGATATTGCCAAGTCAAAATAGGGTCTTGTGCAAGATCATCGTCATATACACGTCGGCGCGTTTTTTTCTCCGTCTTGGCAAGAGCTGGGTCATCTTCGTACAGTAGCCACCCAATATGCGACCAGAAAAGGCCCTTTTGTGCGCCGTATGGATCATGTTCGCTGTCGGTCCATCGATGGTGAGCACGGTGATGGCGACACCACCACATGGCGGAGCCTTGAAAAGCACTGGCCCCACCCAATGCTAGGAGAAGCCGGAGCGGCCAGGTAGCCTCATAGGCACGGTGCGACCAGTGACGATGGTATCCTACAAATGGAATGGATACCATACGTTAGCTTACAAGTGACTATTTCATTTAATTATCCATCTAGTACCTACCAGCAGTAATACTAATACCTCCAAATGTATAAAAAGACACGGCAAATACCATAGTCTTCCACTGCATCGGAACCATAAAGAAAGCGTATATGGTCATAGCAGTTGTTACAATGAAAAATATCACATTGACCCATTGATAGCGCAATTTTTTATAATCTACCGTAACAGAGCCGGCGGCAGAGGAGTTCATCGTAGCCGTAGCCATGATAACTAAAAGCACAAGTTAGATAATTGACTATTAAATAATAATAAAATAAAACAACTGTGTAATACTAAACAATAAAAGAAGATGGAAACAGCGAGTATTAATCAAAAAAATCGCAGTTTTATAGCATGGCGTGCTTGTGTGTATACGTAATTTTTTCAAAATAAACCAATTATAGCGGATATCAAAAAGAGCCATGGAACAGCTGATGCAGCTGATAGAGAGAGTATCATTGTCTAAGGCAAAAATTGTATTATGATTCTATAATTAGATTAGATTGCGAGAAAAGTCAGTTCGCAAAACCATTCTAGACACTGTAAACCACACTCGTGCATTGTCGACATAGCAATCAATGATTCGTCAAATAATTTTTGGTTACACCAAAGCATCACGTTTGTTGCATTCACGCTTGTGTTACTCGGTCCGATAATACGACCAATTTGGTTTTACAACATAATCGAGTTGATCAATCGTTAACTAGATTGTGTAAATATCAGTTTATGCAGACAATAGCTTGCTTTCACTATTTGTGTTAAATACTTATATTACAACTTATAATTTATCATCTCAGCTTATCCATCGATAGGCTATCGGTAATATACTACCGATATTTCACATAATTAACTAACTCATGTTAATACAAACACTTTTTTACATAACTAACAAAGATTTCCATTCATCATACTATATATCGTTCCATGATTCTAATTGCGCAATTATTATTTTTACAGCCTGTAAAATATTTTTCTTTTCTTACATTATATATTGAACCAAATTATTAAATAACAAATAAACATTGCCTAAATCTCATTTGTTTTGATTCCACTTTAGTTTACTTTAAATAAATACCATTGTATTAATTTACATAGCTATCAGCTAATCCGATGCTCTGCCAAACAGTATTACACACATGTCTCACTTTTAACTATGCCCTTCATGTATATATTTGTTTGTTTGTAGTTAAAACAAGTGTATACATTATCATTTATTCATAATAGCATAAACATTGGAAATTGCATTATTTGCCATTTTAATATACATGATCCTCGTAAAAATGTGATATTTTGCACAAATATATTTATGCCATATAGATAGCTATTGACAAAATATAGTGCACTTGTATTGCGTATTGATTCAATGGCTATGTCGATACGCTAATAAATGTACAAACACAACAGTTTTATACCGCTTATGGCCTATAGATTTAAAATACAACAAAACCATTACCGAATTCGAGTTTTTCATGTTTGGTTGTACCGTTTGGTATAAAATATAGAACAAAATATTTTCAAAAAAAATTAGTCGAAAATGCAACTTACGTAAATATTAGTTAACGGAGATCTAAGCTATCTGTATATCTATAGCATAAACTGCAACGGCACATCAGTTTTATATATATTAACTTGCTGTTATGTTTGTTTTGGCACTGTATAATGCTTTGGATTTACTTTAGACCAATCTTAGTTCTTAGTGTTAAATGCATTAAATCATAAAGCTTTAATTGCTTTTGCTAATTATTTAAACGTAAACTGCATTTTCGACTAAATTTTTTTAAAAATATTTTGTTCTATATTTTATACCAAACGGTACAACCAAACATGAAAAACTTGAATCCGGTAATGGTTTTGTTGTATTTTAAATCTATAGGCCATAAGCGGTATAAAACTGTTGTGTTTGTACATTTATTAGCGTATCGACATAGCCATTGAATCAATACGCAATACAAGTGCACTACATTTTGCCAATAGCTATCTATATGGCATAATATATTTGTGCAAAATATCACACAGTTTGCTTCATTGTATGTAAAGTTATATGTATTATTAACAACGCTTACTGAACGTATTAAAATAACGTAGATTACATTTGTGACTATTTTTTTGCACAAAATCATTGTTTTATAATTCATACCAGACGGTATATCTAGGCATGGAGAACTCGAATCCTGCGATCATTATGCTATTTTTTAAGTATATAGGCCATGGTCGACAGAAAACCGTTGTTTTTATGCATTTATTAGCGTAGTATCATGCCAATTGCATTGCCACACTATAAGACTACAATATAGTTTATCAACAGCCATATATATATGTCACAAGTATACTTGTACAAAATATCATGCAGTCGCTTTATTATACGTAAAGCCGTATGTATTGCCAGCAACTATTTATTAATTAAATTAGCACTATTGCTTTGCCATTGCCTTTTACCACCTAATTACGCCATAATCATATTTTAATATGTCGCTTGCTGTCATAGCATTGGCACAATGGTTTTATATTTAAATTCAAAAGTAGCACTTTATGCACATTCGGGATATTTTTGCTGCAATCATAGCTACTAGAGACAAAATATTAGTAATAAGACCATCAAGATGTTATATGGCAGTAGTGTTTTTATAGAAATGTTACTATTCAACGCCAACGCTGCTATGGCGAAGATACTTTAACAGTATATAAATAATACTGGTATTAATTTATATACTGATTTTTTTATTATAGCGAATGATTTACTGTTTAAAAATAATCATATTTGTGCCATTTTTATATATCAATATATCTAAAGCATGACGATTAAATTTGTTAGCTAGATTAAAAACAACATTAACCTATTTTGGAAGATAAGGCACTAACGTATTAGTTTACATATTAGATTAATTAATAACTGCTACTACTTTATTATTTAAGCAGCTCATTAGTGTTTCATAGTACACATATTATTTTGAACCGAGACGCTTCAAGTTCACAGCATTCATATCGTTAATAAGTGCTTTGAATGGTTTTAACATGTTAAAGTAGTAATCGATCTTGACACGGTGAACGTGCGTATATGTGGAGGAATAAAGCTTCGTCACTTCGTTGAGTCTTGGGAACGAATCTGCGGCAAGAGCATTGAGGCAAGCATGCGGTCTGCGTCCATGGAACACGTCGTCGAACCAGCGGGACGCAGTTTCATCATAGCCATAATCGATGCACTGCCAGCTGGTTACATTTGTCGGTGTGTTTTTAACATGCTCAACATAATCGTTAATAAGAGTATCGGTACTATTTGCTTTGCGGGTGTACTCCCAGCTGCCTTCCAAATAATCCGAGCGATTGTGGACCCAGGCTGGACGGTTATTTAAACCAGAAATAAATCTTCCAAAGAAGACGACAACTTGTTTTCCCTTGTTTGTCATTTCATCAAGTGTGGGCCATGATGCCTTGGTATCTGTACGCTCAAGCATCTTGCCCGGCAGATGCTCCTTGAGTTTCTCAACAATAGCATTGGCCGTCACTGCCTTATCGCCATCGTAGTCACCATACTCAATGACAATAACCTCGTTTGGATTTTGGGCAAGAAAGTCCTTAACCTGTTTTAGATGTACATCTAACGGATCTCCCAATCCACGGAAGCTACCCTCGCCGTGGCAGGTGACAACTGATTTTTTATTGACACACGTGTCGATATCCAACAGACGAATGCCGTCCCTTAACTGAATACCAATGTCATGTTCCGACTGGTTCTCCCAGAAACAACCGAGCGTTGAACGGTCCTTGATGCATTTTTCAATGAGGCCACAGGTACCGGTCAGTTTATAAGCGGCCGAATTGTGCGTGCCCATGAAAGTGTATCTGTCGAAGGGCAGGCGGCAGTAGTCGGGTGATCCATTGCAGGATTTTGGTACGGCAGCAGCGGCATTGGCTGAGCTGGTAGCGGCCAAAATGGTAGTAGCAGCAAACAATAAATGTATTGGATTCGTAAAGCGAGTCATGTTGCTATTGATTGCTTAGTATGTTTAATCGTTGCAAATGATAAAGGTTAATAGTTGGTAATTTAAGGTAAATATTAGAATTGTTCCAGTGATTGCGATAATGTGTTGTTGTCGATGATGACAACAATTGCAAATGTAGGTGTTTATTAGCGTGCTTTATATATCAAATAGTTCTAAAAATCGATGCGCTATAATTTAATAATTAGTGGCTAAGTTATCAATAAGGCTTGAATATCTAGTATTTTTGGTAATTTCCATGCAATTAAAGCACAATTTAATTTATCCGTCATAGGCCTTAATAATTTAATTACCATTTCTAGATTTTGTTTTTCTTTACCACACAACTTGAGTTATTCGGTTTGCAGTCATGTTGGATAGGATCTAATTGGCCTATGGCTGACCTTTTATTCGCATTAATGCCTAGTAATAATTATACAGCATTAATTAACTTACCATATGAGGAGCAGGCTAAATCATTTGGAATAGGCGAATGTATCGTGCATTGAATTAGCACTTTCAATGATAGTTAAATAAGCCATATGTTTAAACAATAACATTATATTCATTGAGACATTTTAAATAACGTTCTTGATTAGTTGAGCAATTTATGACAAATAATTCATTGATCAAACCAAATACAAAAAACCTAAATAATGTTGATATAGTCAACGTAAAAATGCGCCTTATCAATCCTAAACAATGCTTTTCGCAACGATAGGACAATATTTATCCGAAATATAATCAATACAATTATGGCTATCATAGCAACGTTTAAGTATAGATTAATTATTAGCCTTGCTCTTTAATTATTTCAATGCTAATAAATGCATCATGAGTAATAGTAATGGTAGTAATTTAAATTTTGTTTATTTTAAAATTTGTAATGATTGTGTTATTCATTTAAGCTATACAATTTAATTTATGCACAGGCATATATATATATATATGTATATATAGAACAAGTAGTACATAGATTATTTTGTGTCTTTGTTTAAATAGGCCGTCATTGGATGCGTATAAGGTGTTGTTTTATATGAATGCGACGGTTTATTCGGTTTAGCCTTTGTGGATGACGATTTAGCCTTATGCTAGGAGTAGAACCTGTTGATAAACAACTGTTTGTAATGTAATGGTACTTGTTTTGTCCATATTTAATTGGTGTAAAGCAGAGTTTTGGCCAAACTATTGGTAAAGCTAGATAAAAAAGTATATATAAACCATAGATAAAGCCGCTGTGTTAGAAATAGTTAGTATAAATAAAGTACATAAACGATTCTACATAATATTTTAGCAATGGCGCTGTCGAAGACACGAATCAATAACTTCTAATTATGCGGAATACATAGCTAGCAATAAACAAATACTTTTATTAATGATGTGCGACCATTATAATGTACAATGACATGCAATAGAACAAGTATTCAAAGGAAAACTTTGAATAGTGTCATTAGAGCATAGTGTATATAGCTCAACGAGCAAACTGAGCGCACTAAGCCACATCTTATAAATAATGACGCTATAAATAAACGAAAAACAGTTTTGAATAACGCATAACCAAGCGAGAATAACAAGTTATAGAACAAAAATGAGAAGTGTATGAATGATAGCGCTAGAGGTATAGCGCGATATGTGCATAAACAAAATAAACAAAATGAGTCGACTTTTACAGCCAAAATAGCTAGCGACAAAAAACAACAGTTTTGAATAGCTTCTGAGCGCTATATAACAAAGCAATATATAGTATAGTGAATATATAATGTTGAACGACAATTAGCTTTATTAAAGCTATTGAGCATTAGTCTAATGAACAAGATGGCCGACATTAGTCGATATCTATAAATAATAGAGTTAGAACAAAAATAAAAACAGTTTTGGATGGAGGATAATTAGGCGAGTATAGAATGATATATAAAATAATGCGTATTTGATGATTGACGTCATTCACCATCCATCATCATGTTCAATAGATTGTATATTATAAAATATAGTCATTTGACCACTAGAGCACGCTAAACGTTTAGTTGATTTTTGAATTTTTAAAGAAAAAAGAGCTATTTTTATTTAATTAGTATTTAACATGTGGTACAAGCAGCTAAAGAAGCTCTACTTATTAAATATCGTATGGCAATTAAGCGGGTCTTTATCAAAAACTTTTTACAAAGATGAAACTGGTTAATTGGAATAACAAATTATTATTGTTTAATGAACATCCAATAACAGAGCACCAAGCAATTATAGATGATCTTTAGTTATAATAATCATTGTGCAATCGTTATTTTACTAGTGTTCTTTCGTTTTTTTTCTTAGTACTTTTTTGTCTGGCAAGTTCGCTTCGTTTGTTCTCCTTTTATTCTGGGCCTTTTCTTCTTCGTTATCACTGTGCGACCTCGTCTCTTGTTGGTATTATTGCGGCTTTTTTTTGCATTTCGCTTTTGTCCGTTAATCGACAATAGCCAGCCACATTGCTCTACCCAACACTAACGATAACCAACACCGCAACAGCAACCACCACCACCACCACCGGTTCTTTATTCCAAAGTAGGTATGGATCTAATCATAAGTGCACCGTTATATGAAATGCACGCTAACGAGTATATAATATGTCACTATTGTATTGGTGGCGGATTTAATACGTGTTGACCAACCATAACGCGTAGTAGTTTCTAGAAGAAGAAGAAGAAGAAGGTCAATCATTACAGTGCGAGCGTGATGGACGTGCTCGAACAAGCAGTTACTTGTGCACTTGATCCCAGTACTGATCCTCAAGTTAAAACACAAGTAAGTACTGGCAGTATTGTTTTATAGCGGTATTGACGTCAGTGTTTACTTATAGGCGACTAATTATTGCGAGCAATTGCGCGCTTCACCTGATGGCTGGCAATTATGTTTGTCGCTGTTTATAAGAGAGCCTAAAAGGTATTGATGGCTATGAGTGGTGGTGACGTAAAAGTCCGACTAATAGTATTATGTGGAATAGTTCTCAAGAGGCACGGCTTTTTGCATTGCAAGTAGTGGAGGAAATGCTCGGTACACGGTAATAATTTTATAAGTGGATATAATAGATCTGGGTTATTTACGAATATTTGCTATTTAGATTCAGTGAACTTCAATCAGAGCAAGTAGATCAACTGCGCCAAGCATTTCTATCATTTATTCAGCATGAATATATGAATAAGGACGCTAGTACGACAACATCTACCGATAATGAGCCTATTTGTAAGTGACATGCTCTTAATTATTAAATAATAGATAAATAATACAAGTTGTGTAGTTTTACGTAATAAATTTGCTCATACATTGGTGTTGTTATTTACGCGTACTTATCTCAATGGCTGGTCGACTTTCTTTACCGATCTACTTTCTTTATTGGCATCTGCATCTCCTTCAACTAATGAGGGGCCTGCACTTCAACCACGTCTGGTTGATTTTCTATTGCGCGTATGGATGAGCATTGACGAGGAGTGTGTCAGCTTGTTAGTACCTCATTCAAAAGAGGAATTGGACCGTAATACTTTAATAGTAAGTACAGTTGAATTAATATGCTACATAATGTGTATTAATCTTTAGCAATGATCAATTTAATGTAGAAAGATCAAATGCGCGAAGGAGATATTCAACTATTGACACAGCATTGGTTGCAGATTATTGATTGTTTCTATAGTAAAGAGCCGCAATTAGTTGCCATGTGCCTTAAAATAATTGGTGCCTATATAAGTAGGTGATGTTACTGCCATTAAGTAGTAGTAGTAATGGAGCTATTGTAATCTATGGTTATTTATGATTTTATTTGTTGTATGTAAATAGGCTGGATTGATATTGGATTAATTTTTAATGATCAATTTATGAATCGTATTCTTGGTTTTCTTTCCGATGAACAGCTTTGTATACCGGCTGCTGATACCATAAGTGAGGTAAATGAATATATATTATGTTAAATGGTGTAGCTAATCCATAAATAGATTATTGGTAAAGGTATGAAGCCAGAAGATAAACTTGGTGTTATACAAGCACTTAATCTTTCTCATTTGTTGGCTAAATTGTCATTAGTAAGCGTGACTGCAATTTATTGATGGTAGTAGTTCACTAATTAACTAATCTATGAATTATTTTAGACTAATGATGATTTTGTGGAACGTGTTGTTTATTTGTGTAATGCGGCGGGTATATCTTTGTGTGAGGTTTATCAATTGGTAAGTAATATTGACTTAGCTGTTATAATAATCTTTTATATATCTTTATATGTATTTATATGTCTATGTTATAGTCTGATCCATCGATATCGAATTTAAAAGAGGCGTCATTTGTTCAAATTGAAGCTTTATGGCCATTTATGTTACAATTTCTGTCTAGTGAATATGATGACACGTCTATTCGCGTTTTCCCATTTGTTAATGATACACTGCAAATGGTAAGTAGTTGGCAATAAAAAATGATGAATTTACTAATAATGTAATATAATATAATATAATATAATACAATACAATAGCTTAAACGACAGAGTAAACAGTCGAGTCTACCCGATGGCATTAAAACATTTTTACAGTCATTGTTAGAAACAATTATTCATAAAATGCAATATGATCTGGATACTGAATGGACCAATACGCCAGAAGATGAAGATGAAGTGGCGTTTCTTGAAATGCGTCAATCATTAAAAACACACTTTGAAGTGATTGCCACAATTGATGAACCGCTATTTACGGCCTATGTCCACGGTCTTATTACTTCAACGTTACGAGAAGTGATGGCCGGTGGGCAGCCAACTTGGGTGCGGGTTGAACTTGTGATGCAACTAGTCTATTGGTTGGGTGAAATGTCCCGTGATCAAATGAAATTGTTTAACAAAGAATTGCCCACTCCATTGGGTGAAGTTGTTATACGTGTATTTGAGAGTAGTAAGTGATAGTGATTATGCTGGTACACTTGATTAATGTGTACACTGTAGATGTACACAGCTATCCTCATGCATCCGTATTATTGCCGTATTTTGAGTGTGCCGTTAGATATGCTCATTTGTTTAAGGTTAAAGAACAGGCTATATTACCGGTACTAGCGTGTTTTTTGGATGAACGGTAAGCGGATAAGCTATCTGTATACTATACATCTGCTGACATGACTTTGTATATATATATATAGTGGTCTACATAATCCAGATAAGCATATTAGTCGACGCACTTGGTATTTATTTGCTCGATTTACCAAAGCATTGAAGCCACAGCTTGCAGCGTATACAGAAGATATACTTAAAGGCATGCAGGTAACTACAACAAGATTGGATATATATGTGCTGGTTAAAGGATATTAACCTAGGTTGGAACTAGGATCTGTTTACTATTCAAGTTGAGGAATTGGTAGAAGATGAGGCGAGTACATTTGACAGCCAAGTTTATTTATTTGAGACAGCTGGATCGCTTATTTCTGCCGAGGCTATTCCTGCGAATCAGCAAGCGGTCTATTTGGAAGTAAGTAGATAAGCGAGTAAAAGATTGTGTTGATTTATAAGGCATGCAATTAGATGGCACTGGGACCTATTATTGAAGGGATTAGACAGTATGCCAGTACATCTCTAGATCATCCAGTGGCTATGCTTCATTTATCGCGACTCATTATGGCAGTTGGCGCCGTAGCTAAAGGTAACGCTATATTTGATATTTGATATTTGATGTTGATGTTAATGATAAATAGGATTTCCTACTATTGAAAAGGATCATGAGGCTACTGGGCCATGGGTTGCCGGATTCAAAAGCGCATTGAATTAATTTTGAGTGTGGTAGATCGTATGAGACGGTATTGGTTATTCGTGAAGCGGTACGTAATGAAATAGAATACGTCAATTTGAATGTAGTATTAATGGATATATATATATATATAAATATAGGCTCGATATAGTTTTTCGCGATTTGTTAGTTGTTTGGGGGCCCAGTTACTTTCTTATTTACCGCCATTTATTGGCAGTGTTATTGGAGAAGGAGAGCCCAAAGAAGTGACCGATTTTTGGCTTTCCTCAGTTTAGTTGTTCATAAATTCAAGGTAGAATTAGTACGATCTAAATGATTATAATACTTATCATATATATATATATATATATATAAATACACGTATATTTGTGTAGTCGATGATTGGTGAAGTTATGGACGAGCTATTCCTACCGTTGGCTAGTCGGGTGTTTAGTGTACTTGAACAGCCAGTATCGGGCACTGATGAAGCTGTATTGCAGAATGATGTACGCCGTTCATTTTTGTCATTCCTTGTTGCCTTGTTCAATTTTGAACTACAAAGTATATTAGTTTCAGCTCGTAAGTAACTACTCCATTAATATTGTTTATAAGTATTGAGCAAGAATGTATTATTAGGTAATCAAGGACATGCAAATACGCTATTTAGATTTATTATCGAGCAGTCTAAGCGCTGTGGTGATGTTCCGGTTAGTAACGCTGAAGGGGGAATGGCCGAACTGAGCTGATATGAATGATGATAATTAGACGCAGAAATTGGCATTTAGTCTACTTACTAAGATGGTGTCAACATGGGGCGGTGCAGCAGATTCAGCCACGACACTTGCTGGATTCGATCAGTTTATATATAGCGAGATCATTCCCGTGTGTTTTGAAGTACCCATTAATCCAGCCTTTAACTTTTCAGATGGTCAAACACAATTGGTAGGAATAAGCGAATTGTTTTTATTAAATAGTGTATTAATGTCTATTAGGCGTTTGGAGAGTTGGCTACTGCATTGAAACTAGCCCATGAAAAACAAGGAAACCAACTGCTACAATACTTGCAGAATGTCTACTTTCCATCTATCCAATGTCCCACAGAGCTAGCACAGGTATTTACTATAGAGTTTATTCATTATTGTAATAGCATAGCTTCCTCTTTATCTAACGGTAATGATGGTGATTTAGGAAATATTCCAAGCACTTGAGCAGTTGGATGTTAAACAATTTCGTACTTTTTACAAGGTAAATAGTTAATGGTGTCCAAGTAATATTTGCTTATTATTATTTCCTATTATAGAATTTTATTCTAAAATCGCGTCCTAGTCAAAATGGAGTACATACATAAAAGCCTGTAGTTTGGGATGTGGACGAATGGACAAGATGCAATGAAAATAGATACCAGCTTTATTACATTAATTTACTAGAACAGTGTCACTATGTTTCAATGCCATATTAATAATTATAGCGTGATTGAGAGATTAAAGATTATATTTGCTAATATTTATTTTAGTGAGCATGGAAGTGAATGATGAATGATATCAGATATCAAAATGATTATTTAATAGATTTAATTCAATTCAGGTACAAAGCTTGTAATAAGCGTTGTTTCCTTATTCATCAGTAGCATGTGACCAAATGCATATCCATAATCTTCTACCTCTGATATTGGAAAAAAATAGACGTTCACATCACCTGTTACAGCATCAATAATACAGTATTGGTTAGTGGCGCAATTGCAGCCAATAATTTTTGTATCTATGAGATGCTGAAAGCCATAGAATTTGTTGCATAAAAGGCTTATATCGATGCTGCGCTGAATCTCTCCATCCAGTAATGAAATGGTGACTAATGGCAAACGGGTTGTCGAGTAGAATACGACCAGATTATGTGTTGAGATTAAAAACAGACTTTCATTTTTACGTGATGGATAATCACGTTCAAGCATAAGTCCTTTGCTTAAAGAAATTACTTTGATGTATCGATGCCAGAATTCCGTATTGCCAAACGAATCTCTTTCGACTCGGCAAGTGCTATAATAAAATAATACGCGATCATAATCAATTGAATAAAATTTCGCATAGCGTATGTCAGCAAAAAATACTTCAATTTTTAATATAACTTCAATTACTCGTGATGCATCATAATTGGTCATTACCAAGTTGGCATCAGAAGTTAATAATGCACGTGCTACCCTATAAAGAATTCCCGTTCCAAAAGCATTGTATTGCAAAAAAACCATTTCACTACCGTTCACCGTATGTATTCTAAAATTATCATAATAATTAAATCTTGAAATATTAGTGGATTGAGCCTCATATGGTCGTGCATTTAAAAGGCCTCTACAAAGTAGCTGAGTAATGTTAGCGTCTTGAAAGTTGGAAAGCAACAAAGACGCGTCTATAATCCTATCGTCCCATTTGCCATCAAAATCGATAGACCGAAGCAGTTGGCAGCTATTTGCGTTCCATATTTGAAGTGTATGTATGGGATTTTCAATGTATTCCAAATGTAAAATTACACGTATAGCATCATCAGCATCATCTACTTGTTGTCTATATCGATAAAATTTTATGTTTTTTATGGCTTTTAAATTGGTTTTATCGACATCTAGAGAATATGTTTTGGTTGTATTTTTTGGCAGTAGCTTAACTAAATTGACCTGAAGATTCCAACGAGTTAATATTGCAAACCACCCAGGATAACTCGCCATAATTGTTTGCATGCAAATCGGTAGATTCGATCCATCAACTTTATTAAAGACTTTAAATGGACTGTTGATGTTAGTTTGTTTTTTTGCCAATTTAAACCCATATTCATACGCTGACTGTATAGTTGAAAGTAAGTAGATTTTGATGCTGTTTTATTTTTCGCATCAGCTGCTGCTTGTGCTGCTTGTTGTTCCTGTTTTAACTGCCATTGTAACCAGTCAATATCGATGTTGATATCACGAGGAAAATTACGCTGGTATAGTTGAAGCCATAAACTATTGCAATTAATAGAATTATACA
Source organism: Syncephalis fuscata (assembly GCA_025786725.1). Taxonomy (NCBI): domain Eukaryota; kingdom Fungi; phylum Zoopagomycota; class Zoopagomycetes; order Zoopagales; family Piptocephalidaceae; genus Syncephalis; species Syncephalis fuscata. The sequence continues at coordinate 67,778 of JAHLTZ010000049.1, read as the reverse complement.
ATAATTTGCAAGTGCGTGCCAAAGCAATAATAGTAGTTATTTCACTCAACGACGATATATGATGAATTATCTCAACAATTTGCCATATCTTTGGCAGCGTGTTGTTATTCAGTGTTGACATATTAGAAATAAAACTAGAAAACGAAGAAGCTATTAACAAAATAATATACCCCTAAACTAAATAATATGCCCCTGAACTAAATAAAATAGCATGGCGGACTGCAAATAGAATGCATCTAGTTTGAATATTTTAAACTAACAATTACTTTGTTCATACTTCAGCCTTTATATATACATTCTAACTCGGCTAATTTAATTTCTAGCTATTCATTTGTTTTGCGAGCTACCAATTCATACTTATGATGCTAAAAATTGGTATATTCTATGAGGGTATTACTATAACCATTTAAAATCAAGACTATATAAATTGTTAATAAGTTGCTCATTAGTAATTCAATAACTTAATACAAACAAATAAAAACAACTTAATTCAGAATTAAATGACACAATTTAGCTGAAACACTGTAAATGTATTATTAATATTGGTGCTTTTACGTTGTTGCTGTTTTATCTATAGTAAATAATAAATAATAATTAAAGTTATATCACTTTTGAAAGCCCTATAAAATTAATATTGAATCAAAGTATAAGCATATGATTTTATTTTATTAGTATAGAGCTAAGATAATTGGCAATAATAAAAGGTGAGAATATAGATTTTGTTAATTCTTTCCTTTGTAACACAGGTAATTAGAAATTTGTTTTTTTACGGAATTAAGTTAATTTAGTAAAATTAATTTGTCTTTTAGATTACTAAAAAACGAATTAATCCGGGTACTATACATGTGTTTGGTCGTGGAGATATAGTAAAGCATACAGGTATAAATGAATCACGTGATATAATTAATTAATTACCATTACCAAATATGGTAACAATAGCAGTTTACATTTATAACTATACTATTCTTTAGCTAAAATAGTAATGTTAACATCACTTAGTCAAGCACGCAATAGTTACCACTTATTGTCCATTTGCTAACTACTTGTAGTGCCTTTACTTGTTGTCATTTCTTGCAACTTGTTTTTAGTGCTCTGTTATATTCATTTGAATATCGGTTACTCTTACTATCATATCATTAACACTTGAATATGACGCTTCCACATCGGTTTGCAGGTAAGATAAATATATTCTTTTATTTCTAGTAATAACAATGGCCGTTACCAATACTAACCTCGATTAAAGGCCATAGGTTTGGTAATGCTGACGCACCTCATGTACTGGAGGCTTATTTGGACTTTGTCGTAAGTAGTGTGTATACTGAATGTTGCTAGTCATTTGCTCATTATATTGCCGTGTAGTGTCCTTTCTCGGCAAAGTTCTTCAAAAGACTAAACGAGGTACGTAAATTAAAAATATTTATTAGTTTCTAAATTATTACAATCGGCCATGTAGGATGTATTGCCGTGGCTAAAATCAAGCTATCCAAATAAAGTTCAATTTATATTCCGGCAACAGATTCAGCCATGGCACCCACAAAGCACTTTAGTGCACGAGGTAATCATTGAAACGGCGATCGACCTGCCTTACTCTAACATTACGATAATTCATAGGCAGCATTGGCTGCGGAACGAGTCAACAAAGAAAGGTTTTTTGATATAGCCAAATCGCTATTTGAAAACCAAAAAGCGTAAGCTGTTTACATTTATTATTATCAATAGCAATAGTGGCTCAACTGACTGAATGTGCTAAGTATAGATATTTCGATGAAGCCCTTGTTAATGCCACACGTGAACAGACGTACCAACAGCTTGCCGAGCAGCTGGGCCAAGTGCTGAACAAACCTGCAGCATCCATTCACGCGGAGCTTGCCGTGCCCACCGATGTCTCCCCTCAGAACCTTGGCAATAAAGTGACCGACGATTTGAAGTGGCACATCAAATATGCGCGTCAATTAGGCGTCCATGTGTCTCCAACTGTCTACTGGGATGGCATTGTTGATAACAGTGTAAGTAGCAGCTGGACACTCGACCAATGGAAGGAATACATTGAGAAGCGTTTGACACTAGTATAGCAATAAAGAATGAATTAGCATAATACTATTCTTGTTATTTGAGTTATTGAAAATATTAAATATTTCTATTCTACAATGTATATTTACTATGGAGTGGTACCCAATTATATCGTATTGTAATTTATTTGTCGCATAGTTTCGTTTATATTTATGACTCTATAATAGGAGTACGTGTGCGGGGATTTTACTTGATGTTAATTGCATTAACTAGTATTTAAATAAATGATGAATTTACGCATTTATTCTACCCAAAAGCTATCAATCTTATTTCATGTATTAGTATATACATAGCTGAATATAATCAGGTATATAAAACATTATAAGATATTATTTAGTAGTACTTATTATTAATATACAAAAGCTATCAAGTGTGATCATTTTATACATTAATAAAATCTACTATATAACTAATCCAACGCCCTTAATACATCTAATTAACGGTGCACAATTTAAGAGATAGCTAGTCTATACGACTGGGTGTTTCAAGGTAGCTACCACGCTTTTTACAATCTCCTTATCACTAGTAGACACATGCCATTACTTTGTGCATGATACTGTTGTGTAACCACACGCCATGCGCTGCGACCATCAGTATAAAGCATGCTTAATTATGTCCCTGCTAACTCTTTTCTAATATCCGCTACACTTTCTCATTATTTGCACTCTCAACAACGACAACAGCAGCTGGTCTGTTTGTATTTGCTATTTCATCCGTATCTATTTCTGTTTATTTGTTTACTGTTTAAAATATCCACTGCTGCCAATTTGTCTACACTGGTTGTAACATAACGCTGTTTATTTATTAAATTTGTTAGCACTATGCCTCTACCGTTCTTTCAATCGTCGTCGGGTGGTCGCAATCAAAAGAGCAACTCGAGCCCAATAAGATCCCATATGGACTGGATAAAAACGACTATATCTAGTAATACACCATCCATAGGGACTATTGTTGCTATTGTACTGATTCATGGCATCGTTATTGCATTATTAAGCTCTGGTATTGAGTCAAACTTTACGACTGCAATGAGTAAAGGTGTGACCACTCAACCTATCAATACCGACTTATTATGTAGTGTTAATAGAGAACGTATGAAAAAAGGCTTGTCTGCTCTTGGTGTTGACGCTGCCTTAACACGAGCAGCGCAGATCCACTCGAATGCCCAGGCTAAGGCAAAGACAATGAGCCATCAATTGCCTGGTCAACCCACCCCGAGCCAGAGAGTAGATGCCCAAAACAGTGAAAACGTTTGGGTTCGCTACGGCGAAAATGTCGCTTATGGCTGGGTCGATGTCCCTACTGTTATGATGCGATGGATGAACTCACCCGGACATCGTGCTAACATTCTCGGTAACTTACGCATTTCGGCGGTGCCATAGCCTATACCAAAGATAACGTACCTTATTGGACCCAGGAATTCGGTCATAATGATAAAATACAATCTTTTCCAATCTGTCCAAGTTCTACCTCTACCAAGTCATTGCCATTAACTGATGGTAGTCAGAATAGTGCACAAACTAAGCCACAGCCACCACGACCGGCCACTGAACCATCAAATACCGTATCGGCTCAGTCAGTAAAACTAGCCAATGATAACGACAAAGAAAATGATCAATCAGTAAAGCCAGCTAATAATAATGACAAAGAGAATGTTCAGCCATCAACAGAACCGTCTTCAAGCTCTATTCCAGCTGATTCAACTAGCCAATTGGACAGTAATGAAGGTAATAGCGCTCCATTACCATCAGCACCATCATCATCAGTACAACAGAATCATTACAACAACACTAACACAACGCCAAATACTTTTAATGGTCAAAATCCCCTCAATCACCATCACCATCTTCAACACCGCCAACTACCATTGATAGCCATTCACAAAATACACCATCTCCATCGTCTATAAATCCGAATAATAATAACAATCGTCCTTTGCATCGTTGATAACCTCTATTATTGTTTATCGTCATGGCTTTTCGTTAAATAAATTTTAAAACCATACAACTATAATAACTCATCAATAATAACTAACTAATTTAGTAATAATAACAGGTCATGCTTTAAAACAATGATTCCATTTTTACTAACAATAATGGGTAATTAACACAAATCACATAAATACACGACAAACGTTAACTTGACATTGAACATATCCATATGTCTCCCATTATACTAATACAATAGCTATACTAGAATTATCTTGTATGTTTTCCACTATTTTTTACAACTATCATTATTACAAGTATCAGCCATTAACTACATAACAATGCAGCTATATATAACAAGTACATATCTACAAATACTAATAAACTGTTTTATTATTTTCTAATATACAAATTGCAACATTCTTGTCCTTTCCACACACTGAAAGTATTAAGAATAGTTACAGCGTATACAGGTATGATTGACTTGTTTTACTAAATTAATCTATTTACCGTCTACGTGATCATGTAGATGTCTTGTATTTTGTAAGGCTGTCCATTACACTTTGTTGTTTTCAGTTCCTGCATATGTTACCTGCTTACAATAGAAATAACAACAACTACTTGATAGTAATAATAATGTCAATAACAACTAATTAATAATTATAATAATCATAATAATGCTAATAGTAATAATATAATAATGCAGGCAAAAGGCGTATTTATTCTTCCGCCTAAATAAAGATGCGCCATACACACTGTCGTAGGAAATAACGCAAAAGCATTTAGATGACGCCAATCTAAATAATAATAGCAATACATTAATATTGCTTCTTATTCAACACACATATACATATAGTCTATACATATACATAGAATGATACCTACCTTGTTGGCAATCTCAAGGGCATCAATGTCACCGGTAAGGCGGACGTATGCCTTCTTGATACCGTCAGGGCTATTATATCCACAACACACATCCATTAATATCCACTCTAGCCTATATTTACTACATTACTACTTACCGGATCAAAGTGTTGATCTTCAAGGCTTGGACACCGTACAACTTCTTGATCGAGTCGCGGATTTGGTGCTTGTTGGCACGTACATCGCACAAAAAGACAAGGGTGTTTTGGTCTTCAATCTTCTTCATCGCGCTCTCGGTGGTCAATGGCTGGCGGATGATCGAGTATTGGTCGAGCTGGGAAGTACCGGCAATGGACTTGCGCTGGTACTTTGGGTTGCGAGCCGCACGGTAGGTGTTGGGGCGACGGAAAGTGGCCGAAGTGCGAATCTTGCGGGTAGACGTGCTATTGGTACCCTTAAGGGCGGCCTTGCGGGCGGCGAGCGCCTTGTTCTTCTCGCTGGACTTGCCTAATAAAACAATAAAATGTAGAATAACATTGCTTGTTGTAAGTAGGGTGTACATGTATGAATTCCATATTCAGTATATAGATGTTATGAATCTACAAGACCCGTCACTCGTTCTATTACTCAGTAGAATAGCTATACTGCCTATAGACACTACTCATTATCCAGTATCAACTACAAATAGGTTATCCATGGTCTATTATAACATAGACCCTTGCATTCATACAGATGCCATTCTGTCATTACATAACTCTATATCCCGCCTTTCTGTATTTCATTATATCCATCCATCCATCCATCCATAGTCATAGTCTATGGATAGTCATAGTCGCTTCTTTCATAGTGTTATATAGACTGAATAAATATATGTATGTATATGTATGTATATATACGTATATCCATCCATCCATCCATTCAGTGTGCTGGTTGACAGCCCAATTACTGTCTTATTAATCCATTCATCCATCGCGTAGATGGTATATACATTAATCAGCTTAATGCATAGAGATGCTTACCGGCTTGCTTAGTTGGCGCCATGGGTGCTGCTATCGATGCGAGTACGAAGTAGTCGTCTCGGCAGATGGAAAGAGAGGAGGAACCAAAAGTAGGAGTGGCGTTCACTCAATTCCAGTTTTCCATTCGCCCACACTCGCCCACACAACTCACCCAAAAAACACACCACCACCATAAGCAACGCGTTATTTATTTCGTCTACTCTACTATCTATCGTAGTAGCTCGTACTATTAACTAGAATGCAGACGCGTATTTGCTTGAAGAGAAAGGCGCAAGTGTCCAACAACAACAACAACACGGATAACACGAATAACAGGCAGGTTATTAGCAGTTACAAGTCAGTATTTGCTTAACTGCTTATGACTAGATTGTCGTCGTTGTCGTCTGACCTACTGGCTATTACACTGCCACATCCACGTACAGGTATAGATATTAGCAAAAAAGATAGCTTGTAATAACTATAGAATATATACACACACACATATATATAGGAATTATTGTTCAGTATGTATGTGATGCCACTCAATTATTGGAGATACAGCATGTAAATCCAGACAACATACCTGCCAGTTGGTTTATAGATAATACAGTACAGAAAGGTACTAAACAATACTATTATGGTTATTATTAAGTTAATTAATATAAATAATAGATGGTAGTCTATTGTTATTTACACCGGTAGATGTGTTATTTATTCTACTACCTATCTTGATTCAATGTCGTCGTCAGGTAAATAGATATTCTACAGAACAATAATTAGATTTAGTTATGCAATAATAGACTGGAGATAGTCTGGGTGTCTATTGTTCACAGCAAGATATATTAGAGGCTGTAGCTAATGGACAAGGATCTGTATTAAATAGTTTGCCTCAACTAGATCAATCGTTATGTCAAATTTGTGATACGCAAGGTAGTTAATTTACTACACAATGGCTATTATGGATATATAATAATACAATTTATATATATATATATATATGTATGTATGTATAGATGTTTCTGGTTATACAACTGTGTATAGGTTAAATGATCAGCGTGTTATTACATGGTTAAAACATAAGGTAAGTGTAGTAAATTAAATATTTGGTTAATCTAATATAACAATGGTATTACAAATATTAAGATTGATCGTATTGTACAACATTTTGACAATTTTACTACATTAATACAAATGGAACGCAGTTACTTGAATGTTAATAACAACCAGACTGCATCATGTACACCATCAGATACGGATGAGGAACGTCAAGGTAATTAATACATTTGGTGTCATTTACAGCTATTTATCTGTAATATAGCGTTGCGTATTTGGTTATCTATGACACTTATTGATGACTATCTATCCGATAAATGGAGAACACTATTACGTGCAGCCTACAAGTAAGTGTATAATAATGAATATCAACGAGTTATTAATATTATTTACAGTTTAAGCAGTGTAGAAGCATTGTTGGTGAAATTTAGACGACAAAAAGCGCACCAAGCTGCAACAGAGACCAAAACTGTAGTATCAGAGGGAAAGGGCCGTCGAAAGGTAGATTGATGTATATTAATTAATCTATATTAAATAACCAAATGGTATAGACAACATCGACTGCTACTGCTAATGGTGCTAATAAGACTAAAAGTACCGATAATAATGCCAAGAAAGCTGTGCCTCCTAAAGGAACGATGTCACTTCGTAATTATTTCAAGCCTAAATCTACTTAGTAGTAAATAAATAAACAAATAATTGATGGCTAATTATTGATCAATTAATGATTTATTTTAAATTCTTTTTCTCTATTCTTTTAAATTAAGAACAAAAGAGCGAAGAACTAAGAAAGATGACCTGTAAAACTCATGTCTTTTATATCCTTACCCATCATAGTATCGCTATTGGGCCTTCTTTTCCTTTGGAGCGGAAGCAGCATTAGGATAGGGAATCTTTAAGCAGCGGATGCCTAAATGTTCACAGAATCGATCAATCACGAGTAGAGCCCAATGACCATAAGCAATAGCGGCAAATGCTGTAAAACCAATCAAATAGTAGTATTCTTGCTGTGGTGACAATAGCACCTGTCCGTTAAGTAGAAGAGGCGCATTGACCAATAAACTGCCACCCGCCATTGGAATCATCATAACGGTGAACCACGGGAAGGGCATACGCGTAAGATGAGCTAGAATAATCTTTGTGGCCACTCGACCAAACACTAGACCCACAGCAATAATGAATATGCTAAGATGGCCATCGGGTAGAATAGACGAATACGGCGATAGTACCCAGCTTATAACAGCCACCAAATAGACTGCCATTGGTACAAGTTCGGCCAATGCCGCAGTAAAGCTCGTTCCCTTGCGACGACACGCATTATAAACACCATACAAACTAATAGAATAGCGTATCAATATAATAGAATTATTATAAACTCAATACTTACCTAGCAGGCAGCTGAGTAAAGATAAGCATAAACAGCATACTGGCCACCATCATATCGGCCATAATAAAATCAGTCGGTACATAGTCGAGTACTATTTGAGGTAGTGTGCCACCCAATACTTTATGGAATGATTCAAACCAAATGCCAGGCCCATAAATACCCGAAGCAATAAGCACCGCACAAGAAATAATAAGGCCTTCAGTAGGACCGTTAACATAGCCCAGATATAGCACACCCGTATGGTATTCTTCCCAAGTAGAGAAGTAGAACGGTGTGGTGGTCAATGCCACGATAAATACCGTATACCACGTGTGACCGAATCCCATGCCTGCAGCTTGAACAAGTGCGCCGAAAGAGCAATTCAGTGCATCACAACCATGATCAAACAATTCACCTATCCACCACCTATTAATACACTGTAGTATATAGTATTAGCCGTGCTTACCCAAGGGTGATGAAGTGCCGGTGCGGCGTGCTTGCTTGCCATCGACGTTATCGAAGGTGGAGTAGAGCCAAATGCCCGCGGCAAACGAAAAGTACAACCAAGAAGGACCGGGTCCAGCCAGATCAGGAATAAACGCAATAATAAACGCTACATTGATCAATACAAAACCAAATCCACAAAGTGTAATAAGATTTGGCGCCATCCAGAGTGGAAACAGTGTCGTGGCCCACTCCCAATAGTGACGGAGCACGTATTTAGTTACATAGGACCGATCGATGGCTGCATATTTATAGTATTTCAAGTTTTCTAGCGCCTCTTTAGAGACGTAAGATTGACCGGCTTTAGCCATAGTGGTAACTGCAATACGCTAACAATAAGCTGAATGAGCTAAAGACGTAGAATCAACAGTGGTATATAACGGCTGCACTATCTGTAATAATGATAATATAGATGCTACCGTTAGTAGTTAATAGTAGCTAGTTAATAGCAAATCATAAAGTGATATAGTCGCTATTAATTAAAAGATACCGCTAAACAATAACAAAACAATAACAATAACGATAGCGATAGCGAACCATAAACATCCACTATGGCGTACTTTTATTTTTACGCACTTTTTATTCGTCATGTTTCAGTGTCCATGCCACTATTTGCCCCAACCGGAACACAGCTAACCACACCACCAATAGAGCAATCATTTATTAACACGTGCGTGTCAGTAGAAAGAGATACATCAAAGGTATCATTTCTATCTATAGTTTCTACTACTTACATTGTAACTACAGACCACAATGAATAGTAGTAGTAGGAGTAGTAGTAGTAGTAATAGTAGTATAAGATAGATGCTTATATCTACACTCGACCAACAATCAAATACAATGTAGCAAAAGAAATAAGCGAGTAGTGAAGGTGTGTGTATACACAAATATCGATGCTGTGAATATTTTTATAAAATAAAATAAAAAGCAAGCAATCGGTGTTTATAATTAACTATCGGAGTAGACAAATTAAACTTTATAAATTATTCTAGTTATAATCATCGAATTATATTAGTTAATTAATTAGTTAATTAAATTAAAGGTGGCTTAGGATAATACTGCTAACCATACATATATATATATATATATATATATATACACACTATCATCCAAGCCATTATATCAACGAATATTTGCTTTATCCATACGTAATAATGGCTTGTCCACTACTATTATTAGTCCCACTTATCATAACCATACTAGATAAGAACAATAAAACAATTGTATTGCTGTATTCATATCCAATTACAAGAGAAAATAACTAGTAAAAAAGGTCTATAACATAATATATATATGTATTAATTTTATTGATTTTCTATTCACATCTTCATATCCATCCTTCTTTCTGCTTTCTATCTTTGATTCTATTGTTTGTACTTGGGCATTACTACTTATTACTTACGTCAGCCTACTTCAATGCTGTATCTCTGTCGTTGTTAACGGGTGTGTCCTTCCTTTCCTTTCCTATATTATTGAATGGGCTTTGGGGCTCAAGTATTCTTTCCTTTTTATTGATTGATAAGACTAAAAACATTCTTCTTCCTTCACCCACCCACCCACCAACACTCGCTCACCCACCACACCACACCATACACACACAAAGTGAACCAACATACGTGAATTGGTAAGCTATGTCTAGATTACCAGGCAGTCAATCAATAAAGATAGAGTAGATCAGATCTTGATTGGATGGCTATGAATCTAAAAATAGACGCTTGGATCTTTAACTAACACCTCTATAACTATATGTCAATATAGAACTATTTAGTGTGTAGGGTGGTAGTCAATCAATAGCTATAGTACAATCATCATGTCGACCAGAAGTGTAGCGCGGGTCTATGCCAACGTTAACCAGCAGATGCCCAGGGAATACTGGGATTATGACAATTTCACACCAGTCTGGGGTAAGTACTCCACTATGTGTAATAACCATAATAATAGTATGGAGTGGGTCTATTGAGTGCATGGTCATAGCGATAGAATCAAGGGCTTTGACCATGAATCAGCATGATCTGTATTTATATGCACATAGGCAGTGGCTATTGCATAAATAGGACAGTTGATATAGATTAATGCATGCATATGTCCATACGATCACTCATTATAATGGTTTATTCTATTAGATCTCAGGAAAACTATGAAGTTGTACGTAAAATCGGTCGTGGTAAATACTCGGAGGTGTTTGAAGGTGTAACTGCCGATGGCACACGTCCCTGTGTTATTAAAGTACTCAAACCTGTCAAAAAGAAGAAGATTAAGCGAGAAATACGCATTCTACAAAATCTAAGTGGTGGTCCCAATGTGATTAAACTACTCGATGTCGTAAGAGATCCACACGTAAGTTGTCGCCATCAACAATAGTGTTGTATACTAATACAGTGTAATAGTCCAAGACACCCGCACTTGTGTTTGAACAAGTCAATAATATTGATTTCAAATTCTTTATCCAAAATTCACTGATTTTGACATCCGTTATTATATCTTTGAACTGTTGAAGGCACTGGATTTCTGTCACTCCAAGGGTATTATGCACAGAGATGTGAAACCACATAATGTGATGATTGATCATGAAAAACGTGAAGTGTGTAAATACTTGATAGTAGAAATGGTTAACTAATTGATTATATGGTTATTGTGGTCATTTACTATAGTTGCGATTGATTGACTGGGGATTGGCTGAATTCTATCATCCAGGCACTGAATATAATGTGCGTGTGGCATCTCGTTACTTTAAAGGGCCGGAATTGCTGGTTGATTTCCAGGAATACGACTATTCTCTTGATATGTGGAGCCTTGGTTGTATGTTTGCCAGTATGGTAAGTTATAGGCACCATCTATACTATACATACTAACATTTGTTAAAGATATTCCGTAAAGAGCCATTCTTCCATGGTCATGATAACTATGATCAGTTGGTGAAGATTGCCAAAATATTGGGCACGGATGAATTAATGGCCTATTTGGACAAGTATGACATTGAATTGGAGTCTCATTATGATACAATACTTGGACGGTAAGTCTTACATCTTTCTCTCTCTCTCTCTGTGTGTGTGTGTTCAATAGTGCTTATGTCAAGTATAGCTATCCACGAAAGCCATGGCAGAAATTTGTAAATGCCGAAAATGAGCGCTATTACTCGGCCGAGGCCATTGATTTCCTAGACCGACTATTGCGCTACGATCACCAGGTATGTAACTATTTAGTGTTTATTTAATTATTAATATATGGTGGTGGTGGTGGTGGTGGTAGGAGCGACTCACACCACAAGAAGCTATGGCCCATCCGTATTTTGAACCTGTACGTAATGCAGCCAATGAAGCAGCCGGTGCCAATGATAGCACCAGTAATAACAATAACCACAACAATATCGATGACCAGAATGATGGTGCAATGGATGGACCATAGTATATCTGTGTTATCCATTTGGTGGTCACATTGTCACCATCACTATTATAATAACTACTGCGTCCTATGGAAAAGATAAACCATGTCGTTTTTATGATTCGTATTTGTGAATGAAAGAGTTTAATGTGTGTGTGTGTGTGTGTGTGGCCATGATTAATAAATTTGTCACTGGCTCATTCGATCAAATAGTTTATGATTGATATGATTGGTGTGGGTATTAACGGCGACGTTGTATTTTACGGAATCGATCGACCATTTGTTGATCTGATGAGTGACTACTAGATTGTATATTCAGTCTATGTTGGAAGACTATAATACCACATATACATATATATTAATATCATATCTAATTAAATAATAAATTACTTACATCGGTGAGAAGGAACATTATTCATAATATTCTATTGGTATGCTATTAGTTTATGTTATATTAATAACAAATACTTATTACTTACTGATGATTTAGCGTCTTCTTGTAGTTTACGTTTTGCCCTTTCTGTTTCTTCAATATTACGCAATCGAGCACTATTAAATGCAAATGTTAATCATAACCAATACAATAGAATAGCTAGCTACTACTTACTCCATGCCTAGATCAACTTCTTGTACTTGAGTAAGCATAGTAGATGAGCTTGTTAAACTGCCTTCTTTATCTTTGTTCTTATTGATATTCATCTAGTATGATGGTTACGGTGTTAATCGTGTTTACGTAATATTTGTATGAATTAGCTACCTTTGCTTGTTCTGATGCTACATACAACGCATAGAATGGATCAAGTATATTAGGAGCCGTTGTATCCTTTTCTTCTTCATCGTCGTTGTCGTTGTCACTATTATCGTCGTGGTTATCGTCTCTATTCTCTGTATCATTGGTAGGGGTGCTTTTGTCAGTCTTTCTCTTGCGCATCTCTTTTTCAATATACGCCATCCTACACAATAATAACATTAATATATTGGCTATATAACTTTTAATAACTACTTACATGTGTTTATCCACATCAACAATATTTGTCTGGCCTGTAAATGCTAGGGTCGATTTCTTTTCTGTTTCGGCACTGGCACTGTATTCATTTATTGTGGTTAGTTACTATTAATTACTATGACGGAGTGAGCAGTGAACGCTACTTACGCTGCATCATGACTAGTGACGGCCGTTTTAGAACCATCTTTCTTATTTTCTGTCTTCTTTTTCTTCTTTTCTAAAGGTGCTTGTAGTTTTTGTGTATCCATACCTGGTGTACGTTTACGCATACGCCGTATTTCTAATAAATCTTCAATTGTTTCACTATAATTGCTATGTTAGTGTTATGGAATAGCGTGCCGCCTACTGCTACAACGTACCTGGTCGGTTCTTCAGCCGTGGACGTCAACATGGACGTGGCTGGTGATTCGCCGTCTACCGCTGCGTCTGTATCTTCATTGGTACGCGGCTTTCTTCGGTAGTTCTTTTTCCGTGTTGTACTGGCTGAATTCTCCATGATTGTAAGGCGATGACAATAGTACAGTAGCAATAATAGATAAAATATGGTGTTGTAGTGTTGTAGTGTTATTAATGGAAAATAAATGAATAATTGCCATTTCTCACACCTATTAATTAGACATAATTTTTTTGAAAATATTAATATATTAAAATAACTACATTTAACTATATTTATTATCTTATATACAACTATATACTCGTTTAGTCTTTCTTTAGCCAAAGCTGTTTCTGTTCTTCTCTATATTTATTACAAATACATTTTGAGTCTTTTATCTCTTTCATTTATCAAACTATATACTTGAGTTATATAATAAATGGAATGTATCTAGTATACCATAGAGTAGTATATAATAATATAGACGTACATTGTTAACTAAATAAATCGCTGATGTTATTGTTTAAATGGAGAATGAACGTATATTTATAAATTGGATTAAAAGGTCTGTTGACTACTGTTTTTAAACTATGTACATATTTCTAGATTCAAAATATACGGATAACGTGTGCTTATATAAATACATACATAAGTGCATATCTTTTAATAAAACATTGTTATTTATGCTAGTAATATTTTATTATCATCTGATCAAGCTCTATTACATTATATTAGCTCTACTGTGACAATACAAACTCAGATAGCTTTTTATAGGCAAACATAAAAGTTTATTCAAAAATATTCGTCATAATGTTCATGTTTCAGCATTAGCTAATTACTATATAATTACAGTAAAAGCAGAAATCAATTCATAATCTAAGTTGAGTATTTCTAGCATTTTGGAATGTTCTTTGGTTTGTTACGATCTTGTCCAAAGTTCTGTGTCCAGTATGGCGTACCATTTGAGCTCTTAGCCATACCCGCACCAAAGTGAGTAGTATCAGAGCGCATGTTTACATTGTGACCGGGTGATTTGATCCATTGATCCATAACTACTTCTACAGAGGGCCAGCCATAAGCAACATTTTCGGCAGTTCGCATCCAATTGCCAACTGCATCCATACGCTGAGTTGGAGTGGTTCCACCAGGAAACCGGTGTTCCATTTGTCTTCGGCTGGCCTGTGCCTGGCTATGCTGCAGAGAAGCCCTATTTAAGCCTTGATCTAAACCCAATGGCTGAAGGCCATACTTGGAGCGGAACTTGTTAACTGCACATAGCATTTGCACTTCCATGGACTTGGTGTCGAGTGCAGGTTGGGGAGCAGAGCTAGGCCGCGAAGCGGGCTTAGAAGCAGGCCGACTGCCTGTGTTGACATTAGCATTGCCGACAGGTGTTCTAACACTAGATGAAGCGGCATCAGTGTTGGCGATACCAATGGCCAAGAGAGCGGTGGCAGCAAGAACAATGAAGAATTTCATGATAATTTTGATAGTATTTATAAAAGATTGGCCAATTTGATAGTTTGTAGCGTGTTTAAGAGCGTAGAGTATTCTTGCCAGTCTAGCTGTAACAAGTATAGCTGAATCGTTTAGTGTTTGAGTGTAGAAGAGTTGTTGTGATGATGAACAAAAACTAAGCTATAAAATTAGTCGATATTTATATGCTGCTGATGTTTTAGCTGTTGGCTCAGCGATGACAAAGAAAAGATCATGCTATGCAAAGGAACAATGCTTTAAAAACAAATAGATTGTTGGACAAACAATATGGTGTTTCATTGTTTGCACTTTGTATAGATGTGCTTTAATAGAAATGTTATTTTCTTGAAACACGAATTTGATCTGAGTGACAATGTTGCTAGAATTAAAACTGAAACAAAGTATTTGAAGCATACAAGCAATGGCCGTAGCCTGTGTGGCATTGTAAATAACAGGTTATTGATTGAACAATCTATTGCTTTGTTACGTGGCTGTTGCACCATAAATGAATGTTTGTTGTAACTACGTGATTGTGTTTGACATTATTGATGGTTTTATTGTGCATTCTAGCTATACTATTAAATGTATTTTTCCGTTAAGTATTTAAAAGTAGTTTATATATAACATTCAAATATACACATGATTAATTAAAGAATAACCAGTTGCTATTTATTAAAGCATTAAGTATAAGCTTAAATAAGTAATTTCAATTATATATTAATTTTCAGCATTACTTTTATCTTTAATAACTCTATTGTGACAATACAAACTCAGATAGCTTTTTATAGGCAAACATAAAAGTTTATTCAAAAATATTCGTCATAATGTTCATGTTTCAGCATTAGCTAATTACTATATAATTACAGTAAAAGCAGAAATCAATTCATAATCTAAGTTGAGTATTTCTAGCATTTTGGAATGTTCTTTGGTTTGTTACGATCTTGTCCAAAGTTCTGTGTCCAGTATGGCGTACCATTTGAGCTCTTAGCCATACCCGCACCAAAGTGAGTAGTATCAGAGCGCATGTTTACATTGTGACCGGGTGATTTGATCCATTGATCCATAACCCCTTCCACAGTAGACGAGCCATAAGCAATATTTTCGGCAGTTCGCATCCAATTGCCAACTGCATCCATACGCTGAGTTGGAGTGGTTCCACCAGGAAACCGGTGTTCCATTTGTCTTCGGCTGGCCTGTGCCTGGCTATGCTGCAGAGAAGCCCTATTTAAGCCTTGATCTAAACCCAATGGCTGAAGGCCATACTTGGAGCGGAACTTGTTAACTGCACATAGCATTTGCACTTCCATGGACTTGGTGTCGAGTGCAGGTTGGGGAGCAGAGCTAGGCCGCGAAGCGGGCTTAGAAGCAGGCCGACTGCCTGTGTTGACATTAGCATTGCCGACAGGTGTTCTAACACTAGATGAAGCGGCATCAGTGTTGGCGATACCAATGGCCAAGAGAGCGGTGGCAGCAAGAACAATGAAGAATTTCATGATAATTTTGATAGTATTTATAAAAGATTGGCCAATTTGATAGTTTGTAGCGTGTTTAAGAGCGTAGAGTATTCTTGCCAGTCTAGCTGTAACAAGTATAGCTGAATCGTTTAGTGTTTGAGTGTAGAAGAGTTGTTGTGATGATGAACAAAAACTAAGCTATAAAATTAGTCGATATTTATATGCTGCTGATGTTTTAGCGTTGGTCCAAAGAATACTGACAAAGAGAGCATGTATAGACAAAAATAATGAACTGCGAGTAAATGGGTCAGTATACAGGCGATTTGTTACCCAGATCAAATTCGTGTTTCAAATAAATGGTATTTTTATTAGCGCGTATCTATATAAAATTACAAATATTGAAACGCAGTATTGCTAGAATTAGATATTAAAACAATATAAAAAAGGTATTCGACCCGTATAGTTATGGGTACAGGCTGTGTGGTGTTGTGGATAACAGGTTATTACCCAGACAGTTCTTTGTTTTGTTTTGTAAATGTTACATCGCATACTAATCCATCCAATAAGGTTGTTTAGTGAATCGTGTACATTCTTTGTTTTTTCCAGTTTTTCGAAATAAATAATTAAGCCATTGTTTGTTTTAATCATTATTATTTATAACCAGTTTTGAGTACTTGAACTGATGTCTGGCATCAACGAACACTATGTCGTTATTTAGCCATTTATGACTGACACTTTATATTTTCTTAGTAAATTTTAAATACTATTAGATTAGTTAAGTAATTTGAGGATTATTGATATATGATTTACAATACAATGCTTTGATTCAAATCAATAATAGTAGCTGGTAATTTAAGGAATTGTTGATTATTGAATATTTGCGCTTGTGGTACCAATTGGACTCAACATTCTAGCTATTATAAATAAACCATTATAATAAATAATTGAACACATATTAGTTTAAAGCAGCTTAGTTTTCTTAACTAAATAAAGCTAAATAGTGACTATTTGTGCTAATCAAATGAATTATAATTATAACATTTCAGTGTATTCTTTTAAACGCTAAAGCTGGTGTTACGCTTCTAGTTTTAGAAATCGCAACTTAGATGACCAAGCAACACTTATCCTGTCGCTATCCTATAACGTTAATTTCTGATGCTTATTAACGCTTACCTTAACGCTCAGAATACAATGTGTTGTTTGGTTGTATTGCTTTTATAATAAATTATTTCTTATTGGTCATTAATTACCACAGTTTAACTATAATAAACTGAATAACTTGTATGACACTAAGTAGAAATAATAGTGGACTAGAAACTTGATTATTCCTTTATTGATATTGAATAAAGCTATCATTATATAGTAAACACAACTAATAATAAAACTTGAGTGCCTTGTAGTATTTCATCATTAATGCAGCATATTAGTTCAGGTGACTGCTCATATGCTCACAACTAACAAGTAGCTACTCGTCATATTGTCGTAATAGGCATTTGTTACTAGTAATCGGTACTAATATCCAATAGATATATTATTCTTGTGATTGATTACACAATATATTTCTTGGTCACACTTTCACAAGACCCTGTGCGGAATTATAAAACAGTAACGCTGGTACATTAGATACCAATCAATGGTTAAAAGGAGTAACAGAGTAATAGAAATACCAATATATGATTTAAATATTTATTGCATATCAATAAAGACAATGTTGTACAAAATAGGAATAAATATGTATGGATATAGTATTAAAAGCACGTTCTCAGTGCCAATAGAAATATAACTAAGAAACTTCAAGTTGGGCATACAGCTTAATATGGACCAATTTGGTTTCACATGCATCAAAGCAGTTCTGTAATGTTCCCAGTCTTGACTACAGCCATTGCTACTACATTTTCTTCTTCTCCTAGTTCATTCTTTTATATATATATCATGTTCAAGTTTGTAGCTTTTGTAGGTTTCTTTGCTGAAATTTTACTCATACTGTCGACAAAAACATATGTAGCTTCGATAGCGGCCGAGTCAGTTACAGACACAATAAGCAACGTATTGTTTTTTAACAATAACTTGTCAAGTTATTCTAATAAGCCAAGAACACTGGATAATATACAGTCATTGACAGCATATGTATCTCAACCGAATGATCAGTTACCGATCAAAGGCGCTGAAAAGGCGGTAGCAAGTCTAAAAGAGTTTGCTCTAAACGGGCATTTTGGTGATTGTGTAGGCTACGATCCAGATAGGGCGGTCGCTATGTGGATTGCTCATCAAGTAACGGATACAGGCAAAAGCAAGGCAGACTCGCTAATGGAATTCCGTATACTTCATACGTGGGTCAGTAAACATAATACCGAATTTCAACGCAAAGATACAGCAGCACAACAGATGCTTACAACTTTTCTCGTGGATGCGGTGGAATTGGGTGGCCAAGGAGAATTGGCTGCAATGAAAATACTGGCCGACTACACCGTTCTAGTAAATGCAATGAAGAGTGTTGGCGTCCAGGCAACGTTTACAGGCAATCAATACTTGAAGTACTGTTGGCTTTCACCTATATCATAATAATAAATTCGATAAATGAGCCATTTTCTTTCCAATTGGATTTTAAAATATGCAATTTTTACCATCAGTTTGCCACACACACAAATTGAAATTCATTTAAATGTTCATACAAAACTTGCTTTATTTTTAATAACAGAAATGTTATAAATAATTTATTTTACAGCTGGACAATAAATAAATATAACAGTTATAAAATCAATATTTGCAATGTTTATACTAGATTGTGCTATTTGATTGTTTTATTGAGTGATTTACATTTGAGTTAGTCGCACGTATCTGTGTATATGTAACTTTGGATAAATAATATATTTAATTTATTTAGCCACTATGTTATTTATTCTATCATTTTTATTAAGAAAATTTTGAAAAATACACCGTTTCTCAACTTTAATTACAGAAATACTTTTTTTCTTGTTTTATAAAATAAATACACTGCTTTTCACTTTTATTTAGAAAAATACATTGTTTTAAACTTTATTGTAATAAATTATTTTTTAAGTTTATTATAATAAATTTAATAAATAAAAATAAATTGTTCTTTGCTTTTATTTATCGAGATACGCCGTTTTGAAAAACCTATCGCAATGTCTACCAAACTATTTAAAAAAGCTATATTTAACAGCATTGAAGAACCGAGGATTGCTGTTGACGAGTTTAAGCTTGTTAACGGTTGCAATTTTAAGAGGAAAAATAGTGATTCAACAAGATTACAGCTTATTTGCCCTCATGAAGACCATTTTAGCAACAAATATCAGTTTGTTTTGACTGCCAGAAAGCAGAAAACTGGCTTAGTAAAGATTGTTCAATGCAATCTTGAGCATTTAATGACTGTCCATATAACACGGGTAATGGTACTATTAAGTCTATTGCTAAATATATTACGAATGATGTTGCTACATTTTCAATTGTAAAACCAAAAGATGTACAAAGAAAATTATCAAAGTAGTACATATTTGATTATTTAATATACACTAACAGCTGTAATAGTTCAACAGGAGTGATATTTCTTATTACAAAGCTTGGTCCGCCCTTAATTCGATGAAAAAGAATGATATTAACAGCAATATCAATTCTTTTTCATTTATTAAAGATTACCTTATCAAATTCAAACATTTTAATCCGGGTTCTGTTCAGCACTTCTCGCAGAACCAGTCTGGTAACTTTGAAAGGGCATTTTTATGTCCTTCATCAGCTATTAAAGCTTACCACTATACTCGTAAAGTACTGCTAATTGATGTCTGCCATCTAAGATCTTCTTATGGCGGTGTTGCTCTTACTGCAGTTGTTAAAGATGGAAATAACAATATTTTCCCTTTGGCTGTTGCTATAGTATCTTATGAAATAAAAACAACTGGGTCTATTTTCTTAAACATCTATCAGATTCAATACCTGAATTAAGAGAAAAAAATCAAGTCATCATTAGCGACAGAGATAAAGGAATAGAGTCTTCGATAAGGACTGTATTTCCCTTGGCACACCACTCTGCATGTGTTGCTCATATTGAAAGAAACATCAATGCTGAATTTAAAACAAAGCTTAATGGATTAATATGGAAAGCTGCAAAAGCTTTAACTAGTAAAGAATTTAATGGTATTTATATTTATTTAAATTACATTCAAAGTACTAATTTATTTTTAGATTCAATGAAAGTGATACGGTCATTAAATGAGCCAGCTTATAACAAGCTAATAGACTCAGCAGAAAACTGGGCTAGATCATCTTTTAAATGGCTAAGATTTGGTTGCGTTACTTCAAATTCATCAGAGTCATTGAACTCATGGATGAACAATCTTTGGAACAAATCCCATTATCACTTTTTTACTGGATTTGTCGCCAAAGTTGGAACTTTGTTGAATAAGCGTAGAATTAAGTATTCACAAGCTCAAGGATTGTTAACTAATAATAGCTATTTGTTGTATAAATCAACATTAACTGACGCTAATAATTATATAATTGACGATTATTCTGATACCAAATTTCAAGTTAAAGATATCAAGTCTGGTATTGTCAGAACAGTAGATTTAACTGCAAAAACCTGCACATGTGGATACTGGGAAGAGATGAAGTTTGTTTGTAGTCATGTGGCAATAATTTTGAAGAATCTTAAGCTCTTATTAGATGATTTTATTGATAAATCTTACACCGTTAATTATCTAAAAAAAGTATATGCTCTAGAAATTTGTCCGGTTGAAATGCATCAATTACGCAGACATTTTGTTTTGCCACCGACAATAACGAAGAAAGCTAGTAGACCAAAAGTTAAAAGAATTAGATTTGTGGTGAAGCTTTGGAAGCCTCTCAGCGATATGCTTGTCACAATTGTAGCTCAAAAGGACACAATACAAGAACATGCTCTGTAAACACTAGCATTAATAACATTGAAACAAGCATTTTTATTGAAGAAAAAATACAAACTACTAGTGAAACGGCTATCAAAAAAAGAAAGCGTGTTATTAAAGAATGTTTAATTTGTGGTGAACGCCATTACAAGAAAACAAAGTGTGTTTCTAAATAAAATTGAAAAGCGGTGTATTTATTTTATAAAACAAGAAAAAAAGAGAATTTTTTTAGAATTTAAATGTTTATACAAAACTTGCTTTATTTCGATAATATTAATAACAACAAAATGTAATTGCTAAATAAATATCTTTACCAAATACAACAATAATATAAATATTACGATACTTTGCATAAACATGTGCGATTTATTGAAAGAAAATGCTAATAGCTAGCGTAGAAGCAATCTAACCAAGCTTCTTCATCACACGACTTAGCAAACTTTTCCGTTTGCCTATGGGCGCACTGGCAGCTTAAATAATTCAATTAATGATCGTTAATAATAAATTAGTAAATACACGGTAATTGGTAACTAGCATTTATTTAATTACCTTGTGCTACAGGGTTTGGAGCGGTAGCAGCAGCAGTGGGCGCAGCAGCAGTGGGCACGGCAGCAGTAGGTGCGGCAGCAGTGGGTGCAGCAGCAGCAGCAGGCTGGGCACCAGCAGCCGCCGGTTGTGCACTTGTAGCAGACTGAGTTGTGGCAGCCTAACCAGTTAAGTTAGTAAAACAAATATTAATAAACTGCGTGCATGCCAACTTACATTGGTGGCGCCAGTGGAAGCAGGAGCCTGCGATGGTGCAGCCACTCCATGACGGTTTCGTACGCCTGTCATGTAGTCGGACAGTGTAGTAGCAAATTGCTCGCCCTAGTAACCAAGAATATAGGCGATTAATGAATTGTTAATCATATTTGAAGTATCTTACATGGGTCAAAGCTAGTTCGTATTCAATTTCGGATGGATTACGTGATCCATCAGCGCCAGCAATAGTGCCAGAGCCATAATAGCTACCACCTACAATTTGGTCTAGTCTGGTCATAGGTTCCAAATTACCTGAATATAGGCTAGCATTAGCACAGCTATTATAAATAGAACAGCTACCTACCTAATGGTACATAAATGATGCCTTGATGCGCAAACGTTGTAAGGAAAGTAAGTGCGGTCGTTTCTTGCCCTCCATGCTGGGAGCCGGTTGAAAAGAATAAACCAGCCATTTTATTTTTTAATGCACCTCTGTTGATGGTGTAAGTAATATATCATTAATTAGCTAAACGCTGCTATACCTACTTCATCCACAATCCGCCGGTAGTATCCCAGAATGCCTTCATTGCACCAGACATAATACCATATCGTGTTCTACATCAACAATAAGCATTGCAATCATTGGATCATCATAGCTGTACTTACGGTGTACCGAACAAATAGCCATCGGCATTGGGCAGATCGGCCGCCTTGATAACCGGAATATCAAGTGTTGGTGCGGCGTGCATTAGTGTCAAAACTATTATACAAATAAATAAACATTGTATAAGCCATAATGAAACTTACCTTCAGCTGGCAATGTTTCTTCTACACGAAACATTTTCACTTCAACGTTCGGCACTCTTTTGACACCTTCTTCTATCTTTTGTGCAATCTTGTACACATGATGGTACATCGAGTAAAAGATGATATAGATCACATATGGCTTTCCTTGTGCTCCCCCAGCCGCGCTGTCGGTGGCTGGGTTGATTGGCGTTGGGTCTGTTGCGGCGGTAGTAGCGGCGGTGGCAGGCTGTGCAGCTATATTGGCAGCAGCAGCATTATTGGCAGCAGCAGCGGTAGGCTGTGCAGCGATATTGGCAGCAGCAGCAGTATTAGCAGCAGTATCAGCAGCAGCAGCAGTTCCAGACATAATGAACGATTATAAGATATTAATGAATGGTAAGCAGTAAATGCTATAACGAATATACTATAATGGTAGCAGTTGAAAATGAATTGATGGCAAAAGAACATCGACAGACGCGAAAGCTGCCACTAAGTACTTTTAATACAAGCATCTAAAACATGGTTGTTAAAGTGCGTTGACAGGTTTGACTCATATGTCTACCTTGTTGTTTTACAGGCACTTATTGATCGAGTTGTCAAGAAGGTAGCTTAATAGCTTCACTGAGACAGCGAGTCAGTCTCTTGGACCTGTTTTAACTACACAATTATTGCGATTTATAAATAAAGTTTAAAGGAGGAAAGTTGATTGGTTTATTATGACACATTGTTTTGTGTACTATCCAGAGTTATTGATTCTGAAAGACATTATGAGCTAACAAGAAGTAGAAATGCCGATTAGAAAACGGAATTAATCACTTTGAGTGAGACTTCAACACCTAAAATTACGCAAATCAGTATTGATTAACACACATCCTATTTCAAATATACGTACCAAGGAAGCAGGCTGCATTTGCCGGGAAAGCACGCAACATTGCTGGGCCTAAACCACGGAACAATGCCTTGGGTCCTTCATTGCGTATCAATTTTACAAATACATCGGTAAGGCCGGTGTAGGTGCCAGGCGGTGCCGTTTGTTGACGAGACTTTAATACATCAGCCGGCTATATATAATAAATAGATTGCGTATTAGATTAACGATTAATAAATGAGTGTGTTAGATTAGTGATTGGCGTTATTTAAATAATGACTTACAATAGCGACCGACCAGTTGGCCATGCCAGCTAGACCACCAGCGCAAAATACGGCCACGGGACTTAAATCTGCAGGACCTTTTCCAGCTGGTGTAAAAGTTTTTTTGAAGAATTCATATGCGCCAAAATAAGCTACACTGCCTGGACCATCACGTAGCAGTGTGGCGGTCGTGCCCTTGTATAGGCCACGAATACCTGATTCGCGCCAGATGCCTTTCGCCGCATCCATTGGCCCAGCGTATTTGGCTTGACTATCAGGCAGTGTAGATTGGATCTGGATAATGCATTTGACACGTTCAATTGGTGTCATTAGTACAGTAGCTGGTAGTGCACTAAATCCACCCGCAAAGCAGATTTGGCCAATGGTTAATGGCTCGCTAGCGTCCTAATACACACATACATACACACACATTATTAATCGTTTGTATTCAGTGTTTAACCAACAATAGCACATACCTGATGATAGAACTTTTGTGATAGACGTTTACCCAGGTCGTAGCCCCAGAAGCAGACAGCGTAGATGGGCGTAATACCAACCAGAGGAGCTGCCATGCCGCGATAGAGGCCACGTATGCCATCTTTGGCCACCGTCTTGCGAACACAGTCCATCATACCGCTATATTGCGTCGATGCTTGCAAGCGGACCTTAATAAGATCGAGCGGATGGCCTGCAGCCACAAGACACATACCGCCAAAGCCACCCGATACAAATGACTTGACCGAGTTGGCCAGTGTGGAATTGGCAGCAGCAGCTACCTCCTGTGAAGCGACAGCAACATTTTTTGTGTCAATTGTAGTGTCGGCCATGGCAGGCAATGTGTAATCTTTGTATACTATTAAACAAATAAACGTGCAAACAATAATGTTAAAAGAAAGAAGCTACTGTCCGTCTACGGAGCGGCAACGAGAAATTACGCACTGCCGCGTCATCGGCCAATGGCTATGCCGATCGGTAGTGCCATTTTTCCACACGATCAATCACGTGCATTTATAATAATGAATAATTTTATTTTAATAAATTATATATAGCGACTTTTTATAAACTTACCAACATCTATGGTTTATCAGCAATAACCTGCGGCAAATATCGGATCGCCGCTGATTCAATATCCGCCACAGACTGATATGGTAAATTCAATTTCAGCACCAATACTATGTTCCAATTTCACTAATTTTTAACAATTTTTTGTGTATGCACCTGTAATAAATTACAATAATGTTAGATGAATCAAATATACTATATCCAAATTATGCACTTTAATAGCTCATGACATGTAACCATTGACCTTTTTTATATCGTTTTAAGAGTTTGGAACAAATAAAAGCTGGCCCTTTTTGTCTTGAATAAGGCAAGTATTGACAACCTTATGAAATGTTTCCAAAGTACAATTTCCACAAGATGGACAAGTCTTGGATGTATTGTACTCATCAATAAAAAAATTTCAAATCCATTTTTCTAAAGCATTTCTTTTATGCCAATGCCTCGAATAGGCCCTTGAAATTGTACATTGCAAGCAGAACAATTATTAAAAATCAACACAGTATCCTGTCCAAACTTGTCTTTCAATCTTTTTACCAGTTTTTGATCAGCTTGCAGTTTTCTGATATAAGCCAATAATTTAAGCTTTTTAAATAAAGAATTATTTGATTGCGAATGATTGGTTCTTTTGGTGCTATAATATGGAACCAGAGTAACAGCGGCTTCTGCACGAGCAGAAATATACACGATATACTTTTCCAAATAAACCGATTTACACGAATAAATGGATAAATTGTTCTAGCCTTTTGAACAGGTAACAAATCAAATACTTTTTTATCGTTCTTTTGAGCAGTCAAGTTATTAGATAAATCTTTTTCATCATTTTGAACAGTAAGCTTTTCTCTCATTAGGTTTCCATGATTCTTCTGTATCTTTTGTCTTTTATGTCTTTGTGCCTTTGGTTGGAAGTGTATCTAAAAATTTTGCGATCATTACTTTTACTGTTTTCATGCATGCAGTTCATCAAATCTCTTCTGTGCGGGTCAATTAACACACACTTGCCGACAGTTTGTGTCAAAGCTTCTTTATTTATTCCATGTATATATTGAAATTCGGTAGATAGTGCGGCATCTTTTCGTTTATGACCAGCGCTGTATTTGTTTTTGGTGTCTTTATTTTGTTTAATTATTGTAACACTTACGCCATCTGTTTGAATGGAGTCATAGAATTGCATTGAATCTTCCAAAGGTCCGCTGCGTTTAAATATTCTGTTATTCAAATCAACAATTTGCTCCCATGCGTCCATCTTGTTAGAAAAATCTCATGGATTTTATCCAATATATGGCGACACAGTATTTCTGTGTCAATTTGCATATAGGATGGTACCCATAAGTACGTATCGGAAAACATTGAAATGTTTTTGAAAAATTGGCCTCACAGGTGGTGGCCAGCTTGAAGTAGGCATTTACATGATTAATTGGATGAGCCTTGACATCATAGTAAATCGAATCTTTGCTAAACTTGTAATTTTATCCACCAGATTTGTGCTTTTCTGGATACGCATCAAGTACGGGCTTTATTATTTGATGGGCATGCGGATTCTTTTCAGCAATATTGCAAAGTTTGCCACTTGCAAAATGCTGTCTCAATACTGTGGCGGATCAATAATATTTAATTTAGTGTTAAATTTAATATCTTGCTTAGAAAATTTCTTTTCACGCATAAACTTTGCTAGTTCATTCTTGTCTTTTTTTACATCCAAAACAAGATTAAGTACTCTTCAAAACTGTTGATTAAAATGTTCTTGCACATTGTTTAAATATGCAGTTGCAATCTTTGTGCTTTATATTCGGCTATTTTGCTGGCATATTTAAGTTCTATGCGTGTGTAACTCGTATATTCAAGGTATTCATTCAAACGACGTTCTATTAATTCTCTGATTCGGATGGTTTCATCACTCAACCCCCCTTTGCAAATAGAATAATCCACTAACAATAAAAATATTTGTTTAAAAAACCTCTGGCTTATATATGTTTTAATATCAAAGTCCTTATTTAAGCCAAGTTCTTTTATAAATATGTACCTTGCAAAAGCATAGGTATGCGTGACAATGGTATTGGCATTGATAACAAGACATTCTAAACGGGTTAAATACTCTTGTTTCCAGCCAATACTACGTATACTTGATTTAAGAAAATTGACGCGCAACAAACATGTATTCTAAGACATATTGTTTGTTATAAAGCAATAAAATATGGGTATAATTGAGTACGTTTATTTTAGATGAATGTATATCATATATATGTACCACATATAAAAAAGCTATAAAAAGCATAAAGTACTACCTCTTTTAGTACATCATGCATAAGATGGCATTGTATCACGTAATCGCTTTTAATTGTTCTACAATAATGAGTGTTTTTTGGAAATTAAATGACATCTCATTTGTTCACATTTCTGATGATGTTATTTTCACACCATTATTAATTCACTCATATTAACAATATAACATACAATCTACGTCACCAGACTTTCCTCTCTTCACACTTGATAGCATATATACATTGCATATACTTGTACACACTATATATACTACATAGATAGTGTCAGTAGTTGGCTGACTACTAGTCAAGTGCAAACACCTTCTATACTATGTATTTGTGTCACTTTTTATAATCTGACCTTTTTTACACATCATCTTCATTACTCTGATCATTACTACTGGCAGCTTTGTTGCGACTGTAAGTGCATTTCTGGTTTGTTTTTATGTCATGTCGAGCATACACTGTAAAATATCGCTTTATACTTTGTTTATTTGCTATTGATCGCAATTACATATCGCACTGCTGTGTTGGCGTTGAAGACTTGATTAGCGGCTATACCAGCAGTGCTTTAATATTTCCACTATTGTATATGCGCAATTGCTAGCACGATGAGTGTAGTAGCTATATGTAGTACTAAAAGTTATGACTGCATACAGGTTACATACTAGCATGTGTACTAGGATGTATATGAAAAAATCATAATAAACAATAAGTAATATTAGATTCATTATTATTATTTATTGTTATAGTATAATTAGTAGGTAAATAAATAAATATTATTACATAGTGTTTATTGTTGTAAAGTATTCAAAGTATTATTTTAATCTTTATTCAGTTTTTTAGCTTTTCTTTCATGTATACACGTGTTATTAGGATAAACTTATGCCAATAAATAAATCGATACAAATATAGATTTGAAACTCTGTTTATAGTATTTTTAAGAATAGGTAAAAATATAGGCACCGAAGCAGTCTTGTTCGGCATTGATCACTTGCCAGTGCTCCCTTAAAACGTGTATACTCCACACACGTGAACCCCGCACAAGTTTTAGTAATAAATAGAAATTGCTTATTAAAAATGCTACTTCCATGTGAATAATAGCAATATATAGAAACCATGCTGTTGTTATGTGCACAACATGACGTAATTTACAGTAATTAGGTGGTTCTATTGCCGGGTGGCCAATATTCGGCGTCACAGCAATGCCAAACAGAGTTGGAAAACAGCCCATTGAATGTTAAAACGGCATAGAACTGCCGTGTAACCACAAGCACATCCACATGTTAGTAGGCGGATGGGTGAGTTCCCCTTTTTAGCAGAACTATTGCCGAATCAAATGCCTTTACGGCTATTCAGGCCATCTACACACATCGCATTCATTTTACTGAAGAGAACTCGTCGGTCTATTGCCTTGCATAAAATGCTGACGAATACCCGCTGCACTTTACAATTAACATTTTGTCTTTGCTGTGTCTTTTATACCCATATTTAGCTAAAAATATCAAACGTACTAATATGCGTTACTTTCTTTCGGTTGCTAATGTTGTTTGCTTTTTATCAGCAAGCATAGCTGCTGCTACTGCCACTACCGGCTCTAATGGCGCAGCAGGCGGTGGAAGTGTTGTCACATCCTACACCAACTTTTTAAATAATTATAAAGAATCAACGGGTGCTAGTGTGGCTCCGGCAATCGAAAGCTTTTTACAAAACGACCGCTATGTTAATGGCGGTACTCCAGGCGTTGTCGACGAGGATAGAATCGCCCATGCACAAATAAGCTATGCAATCCAGCATTCTGGCTCAACTGACGATAGTTTGCGTCAAATCGGATTGCTCAATGAGTGGCTGGATACACGCGGCCAAGGAAGTGGTGTTAGAAGCGCTAAAAACTTGGTGCAAGTCATATCATCAAAGCTGCAACAAGTTATGGGCATAGACAAAACGTATAAATCTGTAGATGCACTGGTGTCACTATATCTAAATTTGGAACCATTATTTCGCGGCAACCCAGTGAACATATGGACCATTGAACAGTTTACCCGATTTCTCAGAATACCACCGATGTAAGTGGAAACCTGTATATAGCCCAGTCTTTTTGCTAATTTAACGTAATTTTAGTGAGCGTAATGAGCAGCTTACAACACTAGCCGACGTTGGTAGCCGAATTGCCAAATCTAAAGATTTTACATCAGCCAGTCTGCATAGGTTCGATATCCATACACGAGCTGTAGCTAGCATTGTTAAAAACCATAACCTGTATCGGATTGCCGACCAAATTCGTGATGCGGCCGAACATCCCTCTAATAACCTCGACATGTCCAAGTCTGTGAATGAATGGGTCGAACGTATACAAAAAATGCAAAAGACCATGTAAACATACATTGTCGTTTGCTTAAGTAGTATGCCAATAATTAATTTAAATAAATTTCATTACTGTAACGTTTGTTTTAAATAACTGTATTAAGCAAGTTTGCATAATGTTTATTAAAAAGTAGCAGCAAGACAAATATAAAGACAAACAAATAACCGAATAAAAGGATAAAAGGATAAATTTATTAAATATCTATACCAAATTTACTGATTTATCCTCGCATTGTGTCAGCCCTTCTGTATCTGTGTATTGATTCGACGGTTTTTTCTCAGATCCTACCTGAGTTATTGCGGTAATAATTTGAGAAAAGCCTTGTAAAATAGCAATAGTTTTTGGTTTCATCGATAAATTAGACTGATTATGAAAAGTTTCACAATGCTGGACAAGTAGAAATGATGTAATAATCCTTTTAAATGGCAATCAGCAAGACGATCATATATGGCACACCATACTTACCAGTCAAAAACAAAAAACATTTCCGAAAATAGGCCAGCAATTTCAAAAGCGGCAAGTGTCATACATACAATATTGGAAATAATAATATAGCACATGGTTTGCGTTCCATTACGTATTAGTTCTCCCCATGCAGAGGAGCCAAACTGTTTGTAATGCTGGTGGATTACGATGAGAAAGGCGATTGAAAAAATAATATTCAGTGGCGCATCCATCCCAAACTTGATCCATGGAAAGGAAGCTGGATAATGAAGGAGACAGCCGATCGATCCGTCTACAGTGGTAGGACTGCTCCACATCACATAGATAATATACGGCTGCGGTAACATTAGCAAGATACCAAGAACCAGTAATCCTGCGTGACGGCCATGAGCTAGAAATGCTTTATGCAGTAATGCAGTGCTTGTGCAAAGCGTACTACAGACAAAGCAGACTGCGACGCACCACATAGTCGTTCGACACGATGCACCACCAGGAAGAACGAGCGATAAAGAAAATGCAGAAAAAACCAATCCTGCAAGTGTTTGAATGATACAGCACCAATTTGGGACCGAATTGCAACGCGTGCAAAGCATTTTGGCTGAATGAACGAAATTGCGCGTAAAGATGTAGAAAACAATGACATTAATAAATAGCTGCATGTAGACACCGCGTGATCGCTGGCGCATTTCTTCGACGTTGTCGCTTGCTTGAAAGATATAATCGCCCGCATTTAACTCGCCAAGCGGATGAAGCAGTATATTCCACTGGCGAGTGGCATTAACTTTCCACTCCTCGCCTAACATAGCAAGACGATCAAGAGGGTGAGTTGCCATAATAGCTAGCTTTGTTTATTCTTGGCAATAAAGCCGGCAGCTGGCCAAATACAATTAATAGATATCAATGCAGTAATAGGATGGTGTCAAGAAACACTTTACAATAATTCAGTATTATTAAATCGTCTTAATAATAAACAGAAACAATAGAATATTTGCTGAAGATGATTAAAGTTATACAAAAAGCGAGCACAAAGTGTTGAGAAAGGAATAATAACAAATAGCTAATAGAAAGTAGTACATTTGCTTGATACTGCTGCTTTAAATATCTCGATTTAAAGGAGGAATGTTATAGGTTCAATAACAAATAGAAGAGAGCTGGTTGTGCATACCAAAATACTTAACAAACCAATCCACTTGATATTTCTTTTAACTCAAAAGATTTATTTATAGCAAACCACATTACTATGATCATGCGGCAAGTGGCCAGTGCAGCCTTCCTTCGCTCAAGCCTTAGTTATACTATGTCTAATAGACTTGTGGATCTAGCAACACTCCATGAGCGATCTATTGCACCGCATGATGGTTAGTCGGATGTTATTTTTTTAAAGGGAATGCCGGATAATCTTTATCCAATTTATGCACATACCGCTCGTTGATTATGTTATGCAAGTAAAGGCCATATGAGTCAGCAATTTTGGCCACATATTAGCTGACAACTACATACAAAATGCCAGTACTTTGATACATGTCTACACTGTATTGATCATAAATCAACATATGGTGTGACAACTTGCCAATCCTTGTCCCTATCAATGCCATGAAACGTCTAGTTGTTAATTGTCATAAAATTTACAGTATTTAATTTGAATACGATTTAGTTTAATTCAATTTATATAACACTATCATCTATTACAGGTGCATACACAAAAAATTGTTAAAGATTAGTGAAATTGGAACATAGTATTGGTGCTGAAATTGAATTTACCATATCAGTCTGTGGCGGATATTGAATCAGCGGCGATCCGATATTTGCCGCAGGTTATTGCTGATAAACCATAGATGCTGGTAAGCCTTCCTTCCTTCAAGCTTTAGTTATATTAATTATAGCATATTAGCTACGACATTTGTGAAAATACTAATAAATAATAACAAAAAAACAAATTTATTGTAAAGATGAACGTAGCATAGCAGTTAATTCGGGTTGGCTATGTAATAGCTGTTGAGCCAATCTATTGATTAATATTAACATCCATTGATTCATCTTTGAGTAATCTATGTACTTACACTGGATTTTGTGTTAATAACGACGCAAGACTATGAGGGTCTAAACCGTAAGCGGTAGAAGCATTAGATGTTTCCGCAGGCAATTGGTTAGTAGCCGGCGGTAATTGACTATAAAGCAATTGAATAAACTGTCTAGCTACATCCGATAAATCATCATCGTCGTCGTCTTCATCATCGTCGTCTTCATCTTCATTCTGTTATACAATAGTTATTATTAATCTAATAGTACAAAGTCAACAACATACTGTGTTCATATCTTCAAGCATCGCCCAGGAAATTGTTTTAGGCGTCGGTCCATTGCCAATAAGATTATCTGTATAATCGACATCCATATTAGTGGACGCTGTTTCGCTAGCTGGTTCAGCCGGTGAGTCTGGAATCATATCAGGTGAGCCATATAAAGCTGCCAATGTTGATCTCTCTCTTTCGCTTTGTATATTCTTTTCCATGCTATCACGGCCAAATGGCAATTCTATCGTCAATTCCAACTCTAATCTCACATTAGCCATTATGTTTATCCAGCACATTTGACGTACCTATCGGCGTTCGCCAAACACCAGTGGGTCTTAGATGCATACTACGTTCTTGGAATACAATTTTTCCTTCAGCTACATCAAGTGCACGCGGATTAGGTATATGTCCACCTTGTCCATCGGGAATACGGCCTGTATACGCTCGTTCATTGGGATGAAATTCAATTTCTCTGATAGACACTAGCTGTTCATCCGGCAAAAATCGAACATTTTTCTTTGGCTTCGTATTTACTGGCGCTAGTTCTGGCATACCTTCGGAAAACACTTCAGCTCTTGTTTGTTTGAGAATAGAAATGATTGGCGTATTGCCTTCGGGCTTTTTAATAGCAGGGGATGTTACGTTAATTCCTGCACTGTTGGCGACTGCTGTTTCCACATTGGCCTCCGTACGACGTGTAATCACTGGACGTCGGACTGCTGCTTTTTCTGCTGCTGTTGTTATTGCCGGTGTCATATCCATCGGTCTGATAGTGTCCGGTGTAATGGCGGTAATATCAGTAATGGAATCTACAGCTATAGTTAGTATTGGACAGCTGTATTTTAGCATTATAATTACCAGTAGCATTTGATGCAATGGGTACTGGTGTTGGTTCTGGTGTAGTACGTGATGGTGCACCGGACGCTAATTAAACACTAATTATTTATTTGAACATCTATATAACTGGTAACTTACAAAGCTGTGGAAATGACTTACTCCACGCAGAAATCAAAGTGCTAGCAAGTTGCTTAATCTCTAAATTAACGCTTATTAGCTTCATTTATTCGATAAATACTCTAAACAACATACCATCGCTATTATAGTTCACACTGATGTGACGTGTAATCTTTCCAATCTGTGAATCTTTAAGCGTTTCAATATTCATAGGCAGATGATGGTAGAGCTTGATACCTATTTGTTAATAAAATACCTTTCTTATTATCTAAACGGTCTAAATACCTCAAAAAGCTTTTTCATCAATTTATCATTGTTTTCCTTGCGTGCACGTAATAACCAACTGCGCGTTACCAACAATCCTTCACTACGCACAAATCTAATAGAGCATTGGCTATTATTTAATTACTTGATGGCTATCAAATAGATTACTTACGCATCTAGCATCGTTTGGTTGTTCGTTTTAAGCAAAACATTAGTGAAGAAGGCCTGGTTATCAAACAGCTGTTCTTTCTTCATTAATTTACGAAAACTATCCATATCTGCGCTATAGGCTAATCCTCCATTAGGTGCAAGAAATTGGCGCATTTGTGAGTGAATAGGTATTTGTCGCGGTTGCATATCTGATGTCGATCCAGTATGGACTTTTTTTGGTGCTGGCATCATTGGATGCGCACTAGATTCGCCTTTACGTTTTCGCTCATCGGCGTTTGTAGTCGTGCCATCCTGACCGGTGGCAAACGATGCACCGCCTGAATCTATCCTATCTGTACCAGTTGCTGCACTGGTAGACGCCGAGGCAGAATCTTCATTGAACATACCCACCTCCTAATAAACAGAGAATGTATTGGTATAGATTGGCCATTTACTATTAACTTACTTGCTGGTCCGCCATTGCGGTGGATTATGTTTGAAAAGCGAATAGCAAAGTGTTTGTTGCAAAGAATAAACAAAATCGAAATAGTAATCGCAGTAGTAAATATGCAAAAATATAAGTCGGTAATGTGAAGTCAATTGTGAGATTGTATTAAATTCGTCAGTGATCCACATTTATAATTGGTCAAAAAACACATTTGCTACGTAAATCTGAACCGATATTCCAAGAATCAGATGGAATAGACGCCCATTGCCTATGCTACAAGGATGCGATTACACATAAAAGTCGGCTAGGCCTATAACAATTATATTATGATATATCACAGACCGCTTCAGTAATTTTATTTTATTATATTGTGATTCGGTGTAAAATACTATATTAATAACATTCACGTAGCTGGATTTTATATTCATTCTATTGAACATAAATTGAGTAATAAATTTATTAATACTCAAAATGTAGTGTCTTGAATACTCTACTGTAACAATAATAATATAAACTAATGTTTATTTATTTATTAATTGATTATATTATAGCAACAATAAACCATAAAAGTTATCAATTTAATGTTAATTACCGTTCGTTTTTCATATATATACTTTAGCACATATACTAGTATATAGCAGTCATAAATCTAGAATAGCATACAGTCTACATGTTGCCGAAACTGCTGTGTTCGTTAGTTTGTCATAGATCTTTATTGCAAATCGTGCTAATAAAATACTGCAAAATCTCTGTAGTAGCAGAACACACTACCACTGTTGAGATTGAAGGTCATTGCCAGATAACCTGCAATGACATTCCATAGCAAAAACAAAGTATACAGCGAGCTTTGACAGTTACATATTCAATATAACATAAAACAAAGTCAAAGATGCATTACTATGTCACCAAGAATATTAATACTAATGATTAGAGTGATGAAGGTAAGATCACAAAAGAGCAATGTAAGAGAGTATGTAAATAATGTTTGTATTTAACTAGTAGTTAACTACTGACACTATTTAGATGTATATATGGAGTATACAAGTATATGCAATGATATATGCTGTCAAGTGTAAAGAAAAAAAAGAAAATGTGATGACGTAGATTGTGAGATTGAGCCTGCAGTCAATATTTATAAACAGCCAAGTTTAATTATTAATAAATGAAATATAAATAATGCTATTTTACAGATTTAAACGGGAAATAACGCGTCAATACTATAGCAATATATAATATTAGTAAAATGCAATTTAATGTAGTTAAATGATAGAATACAGGGTATTTAAGTTAAAAGCAATAATAATTAATTAGTAGAGCGCTAAAATACTGTTATTATTTGCTAAATTACATAAATCAACGGAATTTTAATTAAGCTTCGTTGCATTTATTGTGACTACATTCACTCTTATAACACATTCTATGCTATGTGCTTTCATTAGAGCTCCGGCAATATTATAAATACGTAATACTGTTGGCCAAATTACAATAAATATAAATTTTATTATTTATTATAGTTATTGTCATAATTATACAGTTGCAGCTTCTGTTATAACTCTACTGATTTGAGCTGCCATTAAAGGTTAAAGTTACATAATATTTATAGCAATTACTTTATTGAATTATTATTATAATATTTGAATAAATTACATTGTTTGGTTTCCTTTCTTCCCCTGATTGCTTAATCAACGTTACATCATCACATTACTGGTGTTGTAACAATACTAAGTATAACTTCATGTATAATAAAGCAAATTGCTTGATATTTTGCACAAGTGTGCGTATAACATGTAAGTAGCTACTGGCAACGTATATCGTTATTGTATCGTGTGATGGTGTAATAATTATAATAATACACTAATAAATGTGCAAAAATGGCAGTTTTTAGTCATTTATGGCTTGTATAAACAAAATACAGCAAAATGATTGCCAGATTCGAGTTCCCCGTGCTTGGCTGTATCGTTTGGTATGACTTATAGAGCAATTATTTTTGCAAAAAATGTTAGCCAAAAATACAATTTACGTGTAAATAGTTAACAAAAATTTAAGCTATATGTATATCAATAGCATAGATTACCACTGTATATCGGTATTTGTTCATATTAACTTGTTATTGTGGTTGTTATAGTATTTTAGAGAGTTTCAAATTTATTTAATTTCATTTAATTTTTAATATTAATTTTGAAATCATAAAGTTTAATCATCTTTTTGTTAATAAATATTTACGTAAATCGTATTTTTGGTTAATTTTTTTGCAAAAATCATTGTTCTATAAGTCATACCAAACGATACAGCCAAGCACGGGGAACTCGAATCTGGCAATCATTTTGCTGTAGTTTGTTTATACAAGCCATAAATGACTAAAAACTGCCATTTTTGCACATTTATTAGCGTATTATTATAATTATTACACCATCACACAATACAATAACGGTATACGTTGCCAGTAGCTACTTACATGTTATACGCACACTTGTGCAAAATATCAAGCAATTTGCTTTATTATACGTAAAGTTATACGTAGCTTTAGCATTTTATTAATTAAACGATTACTATTGTTTTTAATTCACATTTTATGATGGTAATAGGTATTAAAACACAAATGGCACATTTCGAGTTTGCTATAGCCATTAGAAATAACAAATATTACAAGTTAGGATGGCATAGTTATTAGAAATATTAAATACCAAATTTTATAATGTGCATCTGTAGTAACAATAACCGATACTGTCATTTTACAATGCTCATGACTATTACACATTGTGCCAGAACATTAACATCACCAGTGTAGCTATTATTTGAAATGAGGATCTACAGTTGAATGTGCTGCTGGCATTTCTGTTTGTAGTTGAGTATTGCCGATTTGATTGCCAACTGTCAAAAGCTGTTTGATATTAACGATGAGCACAATGTGTAAATAGAATATTGACAGTGCAGCTATTAAATATAGATACTTTATGACAGAAGCGTATCGATTGAAGTTTTTGGCGGCACTATCGATGATATGTTTAAGACTATTTTTTTTATTATTCTCGGTAATGCAAGTAAGGTTTTTTGTTAGTTCTCCAGCACAAGTATTAATAAATCATTTATCTCTACTACTTGTATAGCCGTGGTTTATGCCTACAATACGATAAATTATGCAATATGGTTTATCAGCAGGCAAATTGTAGACAAAAATTGAAACATTAGCACGTTTTGTCAATTTGATGTTCAAGTTTGGCATGTTTAACAATTGGATTCGCTGTAGTTGCTAGCAGCATTGTGTTTGCATTGCACGTGAAGCGTTCGTATTTATAGCAGCATTGATTTATTATCCAATCATTTGCCTGCTGGTCTACTACAACGCCTTGGACTGATATATACATAATAAGTACGACTTCATTAAATCGATATCATGAGTTATAGCGATATTGTACCAAACAATCAAAAGTTTTTATGGGTCTTGGCCTTATCGCTGGTGCAATGAAATCACAGATTATAATCGGTAATACGGCAGTGCATGAAACTTCAAATTAGTACCGCAAAGGTTGGGTCAAAACTTTGATGCAATAAAGCAAGCACAAACTTGTATCGTGCAAGAATATGAAACATGCAGTGTGCTATAATCAGTAAAATCAGTTCTGCAATATAGCACATTAATCGGTGTGCTGGTATATTTGTTAACAAATCACTTTTTTTAAGAATAAAAACAATTTATAGCATACAAGTATAGTTGGCAAATTGTAGCGACATAATGCATAGAAGGTGCGATTTTGATAAAAATGGGATAGTTGGTTACTACATGAAACACAAAGTAAGAGCCATTAAGGACAGGTATGTTTTAGCATGGTGTGCTTGGAGATGCTGTTTATTCCATCATTCAAGACCTAAAAAAGAACACCCTTGGTCATGGTTATAATCATGAAACATATTTTAGCATTTGTCAATATAATACTGAATATAAATACTCGGCGGTGTATATGGCCAATGATTGATCCAGCACCTCAAAGCAACAGCTTCTGCAACGAATTACGCCATCATCTTTACGCCATTATCTTTACGCCATTGATTACAGCTAGTCTGATCAACCAACTAAACTCACGAATGTTACACACAACTTTCAAACTTACGAACATTATCATCATGCAATTCCTCACTACTCTTGTTATGATTACTGCATTCGTCGCTAGTGCGATCGAAGTAAGCGCCGGTCCGGTTAGCTTCGATCCAACAAAGATGATTTGCCTGGTCAACAAATTCCGCGCTGGAAAAAAGCTTCCACCATTTCAGTTTATGTCGGCCTAAACAAGGCTGCACAGGACCATAGTGCACTCCAAGCCCGTAATAATCAGATGAGCCATTCGTTTGCTGGTGAGCCTGGTTTAATGCAGCGCTGCTCTGCCAGTGGTGGCGGATGGAACAGTGCAAGCGAGAACATCGCAAGCGGACAGACATCTATGGAGCAAGTCATGAACAGCTGGATCAACTCACCTGGCATCTCAGGAATTTACTAAGCGATGCTACGCATTTCGGCAGTGGCATGGCTTTAGGCAGCAACGGTCGAACTTACTGGACACAAAACTTTGGTCGCAATGTTAGACTGCCAAAGGACTCCCAAAATGCTAAACAAGCAACGACCTACAATTGAAACAGAATAATGGATAACATTAGAACTAGACCAGATCAAGAGTTTTAATTAATAAAAGTTTTTTATTACAATCCATCGTCTTTAGTTTACTAATTTACTCATGAATTTGAGTCAGACTAAACAGTTTATATTTAAAAGGTTGTCATTGTTAATGTAGATACAATCAAATAGCATAATCTATTTTGAAAAAATTCTGTTGATGTTGGCACTATTAGCGCAAATTGATTATTTGTTTGTCTAATGACTCTAGTATATTATAAGTGATTAGTTTAGACAAGTTTAAAATGTCATAAACTCAACAGCATTGTATTTAGTTATTGCTTTTAATGAACAAAATAAATGCAGAATAGCAATGGATTATCATTTATAAATAAATGTCACAAATAAATAATATGTCAGCGATATATACTTGGATGTTCTGTACTGCACCATTAACACAGTGTATTATTTAATACGATTGCTCACACATTTACAACTAGCAAGTATTATTGAGCATATAATCGTAATTGTGTTTTTATTGCTATTAATTGTATCATATTTGATATATATATTATTGCCATTACATGCGATGCTAACAATTAGTTTAATAACACGGTTTATCAATAGTCACATCGTCATAGCAATACAAACATAACATCAAAATGGTAGCATTACGATAAGATATTTTATTGAAAATGATCATTGTTTTTAACTTTTGAAATCACAGTTGTTTAGCTTTGTCATTAAAATCACTATGTTTGACTAGGATAGAATGGCATTACCATAGTGGATAGGATATAAGTATAAGTATAATGGCTATGATGCTGTTTATTAGTTATATTTTATTATGTGTTAAGTTTAATTTATTTTAAAAGCTTCTATTGTTTGAATCAAAGTATAATAGTATGATTATAGCAGATAATGTAATGTTACTTTTGAATCTACACGGCCAAACAATGTAAGAGTAATAGCTTAGCGATGAACAGATAGAATGAGGTAGATTACTAAGCAACTGAATAAAAACATGGCATTTCATTTAACGATAAGTGTAAAGTCTTTTTGGAATGTACGCCATAAATACACGGTAAATTGTATGATTTTGTTTATGCTTGTTGGGCATGTTTTATTGAATAAAAACATAGCAATGTTTGTTTGATAAATAAAAAGTGATGCGTTTCCAATATAAACTAGTAGGATATGTTGCAAAAGAATAACCTGCAACAATCCATCATAAACACTGGCACCAGCCACAATATTGGATCAGGAAAGGCAGTGTAAAAACAAAAAGGCTAATATAGCGCCTCAAAAACAACAATGCTTAGAAAAAGTACTGATGAGTGAGATTGTTCGAGTTGGAAAGAGCAAAGAATAAGACAATCAGCGGAGAGGGAACAGGACATACAGCTAATACAGCAATCATGTTGCCAAAGTCATTGCATGCTTTAGTTTTGCTATAGATTGCACTATGAATCGTGCTAACAGCAGCCTGTCCGTCTCGATAGTAGTAAACCACACTGCCTTTGTTGAGATTGCAAAGCGTTGTCAGATGACCTGTAATGGCGACCCATAGCAAAACAAAGCATACAACGAGATTTGCACGGCGCTTATTTAACATAGCATAAACAAAGCCAGAAATGCACTTAACATGTCAATAAAGTGCCAATATCAATGATTGAAGTGAAAAGATGCTTTGTAAAAAGGTCAGATTACAAAAGAGCAATGCAAGGACATAAAGTAAATAGCATATATAGAGTGTACAAGTATATGCAATAGATATATGCTGTCAAGTGTAAGAAAGAGAAAGGAAATGTGATGATGTAGATT
This sequence comes from Syncephalis fuscata, assembly GCA_025786725.1. Taxonomy (NCBI): domain Eukaryota; kingdom Fungi; phylum Zoopagomycota; class Zoopagomycetes; order Zoopagales; family Piptocephalidaceae; genus Syncephalis; species Syncephalis fuscata. The sequence continues at coordinate 27,083 of JAHLTZ010000049.1, read as the reverse complement.
GTGAGATGTGATCCCTGTCAGTTAATATTTATAAACAGCTAGTTTAATTGATTAATAAATGGAGTGTAAATAATAAAAGCCAATCTACCCAACATGTCGTACATCATAGAACAACAAGTGAAGCAATATGCATTAAGAATAAAGGTCATTTGACACCAAAACTACTCATTATATAGAACATATTCAGTATATTAAAAGATCAATTAAAAGAATAAAAATATTTGGTATCAAATACCAGTATATCATAATTCTATAAAAAGAATATTTAATAACTGATGTCACTTATCATCAGATTCATGTTTAATAAAATGAAGGTATAGTTCAATAAACTAATATTATTTAATGTAGTCGTTTAGCGCTAAATTACACTATATAGTTAATTGAACTTTACTTTAGCTTTTACATCTGTCCCAAAGCACAATTCATTTCAATTAGACTCATGTCGTTGTATACGCAACATAGTTATGTTACTTTCTATTAAAATATTGTAATAAACTGATTTAAATAAACAATGTAACATACTATTTGATTTATTTGGAACATTTGAGACGATTATTATTGTTGGCCATGTGTAGAAAGATTGACGAATATCAATAGAAACCATATAATTGTGATTCATATCGTTCCGCAGTCATTGCATCTACGTACAGCATGAATTCTTGCGTTTGAATGGTCTGTTTCATTTTCCAATTTTCTAGTATTGCATTTTGTGCATATTTAATTACGTTATTGTATTGATAATTACACATGAGTTGATTAATGTTGGATGCAATACTATACATGTTATAGTGATGCGTGAGTGTTTAATTGTATTTAAAAGTGTTAAGGGGTGAAATGGATAAATAAAAATGTCAGAGTAAAAGTAAAATAGCTTACTAATATTGGATTAATTTATTAGTAGACTTATGTGATTTAGTGTCAAAAGATAAAATTGACATGTTTTATTGATTGAGCTACACGTTTGTTGTTCTACTGAACATGGAGCTGGGTGGTGAGTGACATTAAACATCAAATTATAATGCTTTGAATACTTTACAGCAACAATAATATGGATTAACATTTATCTATTTATTATATTATTGTAAGTAGCATGAAATACTATACTATTTATTAACACCAATATTGGATATTGAAAATAGTGCAGATTAATTAAGACTCAATTGATTCAATCGGGGTTGCTATGACACTGCACCAACAAACCCTTCTCAGTAGTAAAAACTGATCGACAGTTTATCATTCGGCTATTGATCTTTTTATCCTTCAGTTTAAGGATAGTGAGTCAAGGTACAATAGCTCCTTTTTATTATTAAATTAACTAATCATCTATGCTAACTGACGCATACCTATAATTGGACAATAGACTATCGGAATGGTTTATCGTTGATATGCAATTGCGTTAGCATTATGCACGATTGCACATTGATGCTAGTTGCACGTTATACCTAAATTCTACAATGCTCCTTATCCAAAAGATTATCGTTCCGTGATAAGAGAAAGCAAGTCCACATTGTTGAACAATGCAATAAGAAATAGAATTTGCCAAAAAGGCCTGGTCTTAGCACTGATAATTAAAGGAAGGCGCTGTTTTCGACCCACGTGATTCAATGTGACCTGTAGTCCTTGTGGGGAAGATGTTCTATATCTACAAATAGCAGCCGAAGCAGAGCGGATTCTAAAACCTCCAACTTACCGACAAATAGGCCCGCACTCTTTGATTTTCTTTTATTGTTTGATGTCAACAACTACTGCCGCGTTCTTTCTCCTTGACTAACGTTCTATTCACGTTTTTACTGTAGCTTTCGGCTATTTACCACATATCACAAATAAAAGTAGTACGACCGGAACGTGGAACGACTTTTATTTTGCTTGTTAAACCATACGCTTGGTCCTACTATTTTTGACGTTTGTTTTGTCCTTTATTTTGTTTCTGTGGAGTTGAGCTCAATTCATTAGTGCTACTATGTCGCCGTCGTCGCAGCCGTCTGTGAAGCAGTCGATACTGCATTCGTCGACCCGTTCGGAGAAAAAGTTTCGCGGACAAGAACTGTCGCTAGGCTCGATTGATGTGTCGCCAATAAACAGCGGTGCCAATTCGCCAATTGACGAGCATGTGTCGGATGGTATGTGGGCTGATGGTAGCCAGCTTAACGATCAAAGCACGGTGGGCGAAGATATGCTTCCGGATGACGAAGATATGGCTGCAGAAATTGACTCAATTTTTGATGCCGATATAAGCGTGGCCACCGTGCTAAGTCGACAGGATCTAGTTCGAAAGGGCGAGGAAGCTATTCAGCAGCTAAAGGAACTGCTTGTTTCTCCAGGCTGGAAAAGTGAATCAAAACATCGTAGTGGTGTTCAAGTGTGGACAAAACGAGTTGAGGGAGATAAGATGCCCATTTACCGAGGTGATAAAGTAATTGAGGGATTTAGTCCAGCTGAAGTAATGTCAATAGCTCGACACAAGAAATTATGTGAGCAATGTGTTATAATTACAATATTAAGTCTTTAACACGTATATTTATCTATTTAGGGGATGAATGGTATGATCGTGGCAATCTGGTGGAGAATCTTGATAATTCAACAAGCTTAACATCAATGGTAATGAAAGTTCATGTGCCGTCTACAAAGTAGGATATTTATTTATACTGGTTTATATTGCATTTGATTAACACTGATTTGTTTATAATAATAGGCCGCGTGATCTTGTTTTGGTTGAGCGACTAGAGGAACATCCAAACATTCTATTGTTTGCTTCCACCTCGGTAACGACCGAGCTATGTCCGCCTGTACCCGGCCGGATTCGTGCACATCTACGATTATATGGCTGGTGTTTGGAGAGCTGCATTGGCAATACAGGCCATTTGTCGACCAAAGTGACCTATATATTGCATACTCATATTGGTGGCAATGCACCGCATGTACTGCAAAAAAGAGTACTATCACGCCGGCCACTTGTTATTCACGCTATTGAGCAGTATTTGCACCAACATGGACCGTTTAATGCCTCATTTGTCGATGGCGACATTGATAGCAAAAAGGACGACGATAATAGTCAGGATTTGCTCAGTAACCGCGTATCAATGATGCCTAGCGCAGGCCATGGAGATATCTTGGCGTACGTACAGCGCAAAACATCCCACCCACAGGTTATTACTTCTACATCGACCACAGATGAAAAAGAAATTGCCAAAGAAGAGTTGGTTGACAAGGCAGATGAACCGCAAGAAGTACAAACTGCAGATTCTTCTTTAAAAGCAAATTCTAGCGAAAAGTCGTCTAGCCGACCCAATCTGCAAGTATCTTTTGTAGAGCCTGACAATCCCCACAAAATTACTCGTCCACGCGAGAATACATTGGAATCAGAACTTGAAGCTGTTGCCGTACCAAGATTATCATTTGATTTATCCGGCTATACTAACAATCTTCCAGAAATAGTACCTACTGAAGAACCCACGATATTTGTAGCAGAAGCCAGTCTACCCGAGGTGACTGCAACGAATAGTAACGCCAGTAGTATTGTCAACCAGCACAATAATAGTAATAATACAGCATTAGCTGAAGAAGATATGCCGAGACCACGCAGTTCAAATACTTCACGGCCATCTTCGCAATTGTCACGTCGACAATCTGCGACGCCGATTCTAGCACCAGCTCATCGACACGCAAAGGCAATCATGGCTGCACGTGATCTAACCAATCAGCTATCGCCGCTAGATGTATGGCAGCTGCAGCTCGAACAGCGCGGCGTATCCATCTACACCCACCAATTGCCAGATAAACCAATGCCAGCTGTCCGTGGCGACATTGTTGTCAAAGGATGGACTATTGAGGAGGTGATGGCTGTAGTGCGATCGCTCGACTGTCGCCAGCATTGGGACGAGCGATTTGATGGTGGTAAAATAGTTGAATGGCTTGATGCTCGTACGGCACTGGCCCATTCGGCTGTTAAAGGCTCTTTCCCCGTAAGTGGCCGTGACTTTTGTGTGGCCAATGAAGTACGTAGTGATCCAGAAACTGGCACTCTACAGGCTGTTGCCGTGTCTGTCGAGGACCCAAGTGTTCCCGCACAATCAAAGCGAGTACGCGCCCAGCTTGATTGAGTGCCTGGATACTCAAAACAAGCCCCGAGGATACAACGACGGTCCACATGACCTATATCACACAGTTTGATCCACGCGGCTCTATTCCGTCATCATTGGTGAAAGCAGTGCAGACGCAAACACCGATGTGTGTAGCAAAGGTTGCTGATTACCTAACAAAATATGCACCACCGCCGAGCATTAGTCGCACGACATTGGGCCGATCTAATGAGACGTTTGATGCCGCCAAAGCTATTTGGTCGGCCACCTTCACATCGGATGCCACCAGTGCTGGCCAAATGCGCGGTGCTGAAGTATTGCTTGGTCGCTGTACCTGGTCAAAGACAGGCTATGAAATTACTAGCAATCCAGCAAATGCCGAGCTTCATCGTGTTGAAGATGGATTCCGGCTTATTCTTCGGGATGCAGGCAGTGTAGATATCAAGATAGAAAAGTCTACTGGCAAAAAGGCCACTGGCACTGTTTTACTTAATGGCAAGCCATTTGGCACTAGCCAGCCAGCTGCTACAACAGCTAATCAAACAACGGCATCAACAACAACCGCGACACCAGCCAATGTTGTATCATCAGCTACGCCACGAAGCATTGTAAAAAGCAGTGGTACAGTCAATAACATGGCTAGTGTTAATAGTGTTAATAGTAGCACCAGCAGCAATGCCATGCTTCGTCCACGTGCCAGTGCTGCTGTGCACACAAGTCAGTCATCGGTTGGCAGTATTGAAACACGCAAATCGGTAGGCTTTTCTACAGCTACCACCGTAACTGCAGCATCATTGTTACCCGATCCGCAATTAACAAGTGCTACAACACCGGTCGATTCGTTCTTTAATGATACAACCAACATTTCGGGTATTTTACTTACCCGTAAGACACGTAGCGAAACTATCCCTTCAATGCCAGTGCGTGTTATTCGCTGGCAACGTCTAACTGATGGCCAGGTAGCATTTGTGGCATTTGTCGCCTTTCTAGCATTCTATTTGGGCTTGCTTTATGAACGCTACTTTATCGGTGGCTTCCTAGCCTGGATGCAATCTGAATAAGTGCACCAGCGTCTTAAATATTTTAGCAATGCATTCCCGGCTTATTTACAGCTAGGAATCAACTTGTTTCTTTGTTTCTTGCTTTTCTTTAATTAGGATTATATTATTGTTATTAGCAACTCAGTAACTATTTTACAATGAGTAGTGTTAATAAGATAAGATAATGTATTGTCGATTTCTTTTTTCCTACATTATTACGACTTATTACCTTTATCACGATTTATGATTTGTTTTGTATAGTAATTCAGTGTAATGATGTTTACTATACTGGATACTATTTTATTCATTTTTATTTGAAGCATATTTTTACTATTTTGAGTTATAACACAGACAATAAACGGCGTTAATAAATTTAATTGTATTACGCATTATAATGTACTTGGTAATAAAAGATGCAATTACAAACATACTAAAACACACAAAAGAATATGCGGAAAAGGTTGTCATTATTTATTCTAGTAATAAAAGCAATTAGCTATACAGTAGTTTTCTATATGCTCAGAATAATGTATCAAAAACAACACAACGATGTTTTTTATATTGAAATATAAAAATAACTAGATAACGCACAATACTAAATATTTCGATAACAAATTATCTATTTATTATTTAAAAGGTCACGTTGTGATCTACGTCAAGCCATGCAATATGAACAACGGACATATGTGACGTTACTCTGTTGTGCCATGCAGTAGTTATCAGCTACTTGTTCTAACGCACTAGTAAGAGTCTAGCCTGCAAGTCGCTTGGCATTCATGGGTATGCAAAACTATTTTACTCTTGGCCAAGCATTGTTTCTTTCTCTGCTTTCTATAATGAAACAATAAGGAAGGAACAGGTATTTGCTTACCTAGAGGCCTAGTATCGTCGCAAGAACCAATCAGCGATCGTAGTCATTCAGTATTGCATTTGCCACGCGATTGTCTATCAATCACCACCATTGTGCAACATCAATACAATGACGCCGAGCGATTTTCATACACAACCCGACTATTTGCCTTGACATTACACATCATGTGGATGAATGAAATAAAATAATTGTAAAAGCACTTTTTACGGTTATGCCTTATTAACTGCGACAGGTACATACTGATTTATATTTATATTTCTATATATCTATCTATCATTTGACGATCCATCTTTTATCGATTCTAGTACCGGATACTTGCTTTCTAACAACGTTTGTTTATTAGTTTCCCTTTAACTCTACTCTATCGCTCATGTTTTTGTAGTATTTCCATGTCTTTTATTTCTTTTTGGTCTTTATAGTTGTACTATTTTCTAAGTCGCTCTTTTCTTGTTAATTGAACTTGCTGCCGCAATGTGGCAGGCTGGCAATGGCTCCTATGCTATGGAGAATGTGCCAATCAGCCATTTAGGCAAGTTCAATGCTATTCAGTATTTTGAAGCGGCCGGCGACGATCTAGCCGAGATGCGCAGTCGTGTACAGGGTATTTTTATTCAGCTTCTTATTAATACCGGTGTGCTTTATCTATTCTTGCGCAATACATGGCATGCTTTACGGATGCTGTACGCCCGCCCTACATTGGTGCCGGCCTGGTGCTGCTTCGTCCAGTCGGCCATGGGCATTAGCTTTGGGTGTCTATTCCTGATGACCGCATTGCCCAATGGCCGTCCTGCCACACAAGCGTTTGGTATGCATTTCTGTGTCTCGTTGTATCAACGCTATCCGTTAGTACTGCTCTGTTGCACAAAGCATTTTGGCCAATCAACGCAGCCGTACTTTACTCGTTGCAGGCATTGTTCTAATGCTGCCACAGCCGTTTCTCATCTACGTCGTATGGCGTCTAGGCAGTGCTACGATGGATCCTATTGCTGGCTGCTCCGCAATACTGCCCGTCTACTTTCCTTGGCTAAAGTTTGGTCTAGATGTTTCGTTAAACATTGTATTTTCCGCTGCCTTTATCAATGTTGTTTACCGCCATTATCGACTATTTGGCTCTGAAGCATGGAAGCAATTGACGGAGGATGGCGTCCGAACCATGTGCCTTATCATTCTTTCCAATATTGTTTGTTTGTTTATTGTGACATTTAAATTTATTGGCAACACTTCTGAGACGTGGTGGATTGCCGATTGGTAAGCAATATGCTATTAATATAATAGTGCAAGCAACTAATTAGTTATCTTTATATTAATTTAGGGCCATTACATCTGTACTACTTGTAAACCATACCAAAGATATTCGAAATGGTCTGGCTCTTACACATAGTGGTCAAACAAACCATAACACTATTGCATCATCACAGTTGCAATCTTTTTTTCATATTGATCTTAACGAATTTTAACGAATATTATTATCCGGTTTATATAGTTACACAACATACACACATTATACACAACGATTATTGAATATTGGACTATCTTGATAAAACACAAAGCAGGCTTTGTTATGATTTATTTATGGCAATTAGAATTATATTATTCCAATCTAATAAAAGCCGTCTATTGAATTAACCTACAATTAAATACCCGGCCGTAAATTAACTTGGGCACTGTATTATGCTTAAAAAGTCACTTTAAATAAGTAAGTATCTCATTACACTATCATAAAATCATAATCATCAGCAACATGTAGCCACCAGTGTGAAGTAAATATCTTTATATTTTATAACTGTAAGGTTAGTCAAAAGAAGTCTTTATATAATATATATCTGTGTGTGTGTGGTATTTGTATGTGTATGTGCTTTGAATTGCAATAAATCGTATAGTGTCTTAGTAAATAGCATTTCTGAAGCTAGTAGTAAAATGTAAAAAAAGTTATACAGGACAATTGGGCTCGGTCATTAACAGCCCAGCATAAGAGTAATAGCAAAGTTGACCTTGAATAGCAATAAAGTTTGGCCCATGAGCCACGGTAGGAATAGGAAACTGATGATAATAGATCTGGCCGGTAGCAGCATCCAGAATGATGGCATGCTGTTCGCGCCAAGAGAATCCAACAAAGCATAAAGATCCCAGCAATCGACAGGCTGGCTGCATCATGTTTTCTTCAATTGGAATCCAGCGGCTTACCTCGCCGGTTTCAGATCAATAGCGACGATAGTGTCCGTCAATTGACGAAGCACCACGTTATAAGATGGTAGTATGATAGACTTACGCGGTATATTGGTGCCTGTTTCAACACGCTCCCATATAAAGCGTTTCTTGGATAGTGAAATAGAGCAAGGTAGCTGCCGCCATCGTCGTCTTCAAATCGGCCCTCCACTAACGTTAGTGTGTCATCCACACAGTGGGACCGAAGTGCTACGACGTTTTTAGTGCCACGGCATTTGCCAGATGCAATCTCGCGCACAGCCATTTCGCCACAACTCGAAACTAGACGCCAGTGGAAATAGGCGCCCGAAAACCAGTGCTCGAATACACCTACGCTTTTGTCGTGCAACGTGGCCAAAGGCTGAGCCAACGATGCAAATGGCAAATGCGTCGTGTTGTGTGTACTGGCCCTCGTTCGACTGGCGGCTTATAGCGGACAAGTGGCGAGCTTGCTATTTCTGGATTACTGGGCACCACAGTAAGGGCATCGATTTTAAAGCGTCGCGTGACATTGTTTCCAAATCGTGAAGAACGGCGACTGGTTCGGTGTTACGCTGCTTTTCTGTGTGCAATAAAAGACGGCCATCAAGCTCGAGATGAGCCGGGTCGGCTAGATGCGTTGTGGCCTGTAATAGACGGCCATCGCGTATCCGCCAAGCAAGTAGGCACCAGGTCCAATCAATTGATGAGCCAGGTTTTAAGCACCTAGTTGTTATCACAGCATATTGTTCGTTAATAATGCCAACACTGCCGCGATAGTCAAACTTGACGTTTTCGCCAGCTTGCCAGCCTTTCCACGGCAGATCGCGTATTTTAGTCCAGCGCCAGCATCGTGGTAAAGTCGTTAGACCACGACGGCTTGTGGGTCGAATGGGTTCATTGTCGCGTGGAGCTCGCGATTCCAACAATAGAAAACCTTTGCCATCCACACGTTGTACAAGGGCACGACGTACGATATGACCTTGCTGTTCGTGGATGGCATCGCGCATATCGAGGTATAACACATCTTGAATCGATTCACCAAATACCGATGGTGCCCATTGACCACGTAGATCGCCACCGCACCAAGCCTCGCCTTGAATTGCTCGTCGCCGATACAGCTGAAGCCAGCTTTCGGGATCGGGCACAGCGTTGCGGGCACTTTCGGCCAAAGAGGAAAATGATCGCATACTATCGCGGTTCTTTGATGCAAACGGGTCGGGCAGGCCGAGTAAAGCCAGATCACGTGTGGGTGATTCTAAAGCTGCAAAGTCGACATTAGCCGCTGCGGCGAGTTGTTCCGGTGTGCACAGCAGTCGTTTTACAGCCAGTGCTTTATTTTCCTCATAGTCTGGTTTGAAATCTCGACGATAGCGACCTTCCCATAGAAAGTCGTTCTCTCACATTCTTCGCTCGAGCTATCACGGATGATTAGATTCCAGAGTTCTCGACTGCAACAAGCGACATTAATTAAGTCGGTGATGGTGTTTAACGATGGCAATAAATGAAGTAGCATTATTTTTGATGGCAATGCACCAAACGAGATTTACGATGATTCATGTTGCAAATTAATGTAGTAAATTAATTGAGTTGTTCAGTAATAAGTAGATGCAGGGAAACATACACAATGGCATCTATTGATTCATTAATTACGGTGATATTTGCTATTGCAATAATGGTAAAGGTGTGGAAGCGGAGCTGTTATTGTTTACGATTCTAGCCTGATTCGTTCTATCAATTGATGTGAAGTTTTATAAGAGATTAAAGACAAATTAACGTAGATAAACGAGCGAGTGGATTGATAGAAAGGTGGTTGGTTTAGGCTAGTAAAGAGGAAGTGGGCAATAGAAGATAAAAGTGAAAGGTGAGTAAGGTTCTATGAAGTGTCGTGGCAGTAACAGGGCCAAACGATAATTATCAATCTTGCTACTATTCCATGCATCCCTGGAAGGATATAAAAAACTGGATGGCACACAGCATGTGTATGTGTGTGTGTACAAGAATAACTGCTGTGACTACACGCGGTATCTATTTCAAGGCGAGTAGTACATGCGATAAGGCTGCCTAGCCACTAACAGCGATAGCTACTCTCTGTGTAATAACTGTGGCTGTCGTTACTGTGTATAGTGCGTGGCCTTGACAGCGTATATGTAGATCATTAAGCTATGTTTTCAGCCATGGCCATCACTAAGTGGCCTTTACCACACTAGAAGCATATGGTATATTCAAGCCCCTTGCCCATTTCTCAATGACGGCTGTAATAGAGACTATGTATTTACATAGTACTATTACTGACTATAACTAACTATAGTACCAAATGCAGTAACTAATAACCATGCGCCTATTGTATACAGATAGGCAGGATTGATATTGGCCTATATCCCTTATTTATTGCAAACACTAAGTAGTAGAGCAGAGGTCTTATTTATTTATACAGGCTAATAGGCCATCGTTTTGCCTTTCTAAACACGCTAACATGTTACATTTTGTGTGGGCCAACTTAGAAGCACCATGCCACGACAATTTAGATAGTAGTTTATTCAAAGTATTTTTTGCTAATAATGTTATTGCAATATTAATGATATCCCTATGGTAATAAATAAATTTACTTAATAGGTTCTATGATAATAAGTAGTTTTGGTGGTTAAATAACTTTATTTTTTACCATAAAGCATACTATTAATATTGCAATAATATTAGTAGCAAAAAAATACTTTGAATAACTACTATCTAAATTGTCATTGCAGGTTATTTGACAATAACCTTCAATCTCAACAGTGATAGTGTGTTTTGCTGCTGTCGAGACTGTACACACTGAGGTCAAAACAATTTGCAGTAGCAATCTATGGCAGACAAAACATACAGTGGCCTTGGTGGCATGTAGTCACCAGTTACTGCGTACTCTGCTGTACACATACAGTAGTAATAGTATAGAAAGCACTGCTATTATAGTCACAGAATAAGTTTTTAGTGTCGGTGCAGTAGTGTGATCTACCACTCCTACCACTGCCATATATGCACAGCTACTGCACGATGACTATATTGCTTATATACTTGTTAACTTTGTTAAATTTCCAACAATAGAATGATATGTAATAATAAATATAAAATAGTAATGATATGTATGAATAGAGGATATATGCATACTGGATAATAATCTACAATGATGAGTATTTTTGATAATTGGTGTCATTCACCACTCATCACCATGTTCAATAGACTGAACATTATTAAATGTAGCCATTGACCATCAGATCACAATATAATTAAATAATCATAGATTTGTTATCATAGAACATGCTCATCAACACAACAAATGTATAGCAAAATATCAATTAAAAAGACTAAGAGCTAATTGCACAAAAACACACTCATTATCATAGAACATATATTTGTCAGTGGATAGACAAACAAGAAAAATCATTATTTGCAATACAGTTAGTGTTAAAATGAATATTCCATTTAGTTTATTATTCGGCGCCTTCCTCAGCGTGATAGTTGTAGCGACGCATCTCGCCTAGTCGACGATGTTGCGTATCGAGTTCTTGCTTGAGACGTAGAATATCCGCTTGTAGTTCGAGTTCACGCTTCTTTAATTCGTACGCCGATAGCTTCTCGAGATCAATATCCTTCTCTTGCGACTTTTGGTTCATTATACTGCGCACTGCATTGACAAGGGCCTTACGGCATCGGTCACCGCTTTACTGGCCAATTCCAGATTATCTTGCGTCTTTGACATGGCAACCGATTTGACACGGGCTGCGGCCACAAGTTGAACCGTAGCGGCGGCCACTTCATTCGATGCTACAATCAAGTATTCAAAGTCATGCGTGCCGTTATAACACCGTCGGCCGCTTCGACAAGTGTATTCGTTGCAGTGGCCACTGCTTTAGCGGCCGAAATAAGTCCTTCGGTCCATCGATTATCTTTTTGTAAAATTCGGTACTGGTACTGCTACCGCGTCCATGAGCAACAATTTCCTGTTGTGTATCCGTGGCACATTTAATTAGATTAGCAATGGCGTTCATCATAGCCATAACAGCATCGAGAATGGCCGCGTGGACACTACGATCCACTGGCCGATAGTAGCGGATCGTGCGTTTTATCACGTAGTGCGGCAATACGATCGGCCGCTTCTTGGATGGCCCGAGCAGCTGCCACCATTTGATCCTCAACAATAGTGGCTACATCACCACTCATATCGGTCACCGTGCTGGCCTCTTTGGGAATAAGCGATTCGGTAAGGACTGCTAAAGGTGGCCAAAATGATCTTGGACCTCAACATTTGCATGAGCTACCGAGTCAACTCGTGCTGATTGTGGCATGCCTTTCATATTGCTAGAAAGAATCTTATGGAAGAAGTTTTGAGTTGACTCGGCCGTGCCTTTTGCAGAATCAATAAGCTTCTCGGCCACACTACCATCACCGGCCAGTCGAGTCACTCCCTTGCCGTTGTGTAGTAATTGTCCAATAATTTGTGCAAATGTTGTGGCACTAGCAATAACCTCAGTCTGATCACCACGTCCTTGAATATGCTGCGTACAAGCAATGGCAAAGTCGGTAGAGGCATCGTTTACACTCTCTACCATAGTAAGTATATACTCGGGTGTGGCTGTTTGATTGCCTTGATGGGCCGGCGATTCAAGTTCAAAGATCGACTCATCAACCTTTGTAAACATCCCAATAAAATACTGTCTAATATCATTAGACTGATTAATGATTGCTTATTATTCATTATACACATTACTTACCTAGAATCTTGCTTAATCGATCAGCATGTTCCAGTTTGAGTCTTTCCATGGCCGCTCGTAAATCAGTTTCTGATGACGAAGATGCCTAAGTAATCGTTGTTGTTAATATACTATTAGTAAGTAATTGACGATTAAATGCTATATAATACGTACATTTTGTAGATCGGCCAAAGCCAAAAGACCTTGATCCATACCAGCTTGTAGAATAGCAATTTCTTCATTCTTCGCCTATTACCACATATTTATACCATTGGCTTATATTGAGATTAATAATAGTAAATACGTACCTGCTCCATACGCTCTACATCTCCTTTACGCTCTTCAATTCACGTAGCAATTTATTAATATCATTTTGCTTTTCTGATATTAATCGTTCAATGCTTCTTTCTCAGCATTGAACTGGCCAACATGCCACCTACTTCGGCACTCTTTGACTATACAGAATCATAAATTAATTATCTATAATTTATACTTTTTTAACCAACTTACTTTGCCCAATTCTTCAGCCTGTGCCTGGCTTTGTGCCAATTCACGTTTCAAGCGATCAAGTTCATCCTGTTGCGACTGTTTAATAAATATAAATATAATGAGTACCACTTTTAATTGATTACATCAACTTACCGTCTTTTGTCGGGCCAGATCTGCCTTAATACGATCACGTTCACGAATCATATCAGCAAGCTGTAGATTCTTGTTCTAATAACAACGATTATTATTCATTAGTTAGAATAAATAGCTATTTATCTAATAGTACTTACTCGAATCTCAGTTGCATCTTTTCAAGTTTTTCCAATGCTTCCGACGCATCTTTAACCTTTGCTGTGCTTGTTTGTACTTGCCCAATAGTTCTAAATGCTCTTGGCGTAATTGTTGGTACAATTTAGCCAACTGTTCATATTTTGATTTCCATAAAGCAAGTTGATCTAATAATAAAATAAGCTTAATTATCACAATCCATGTCAACACACTACCTTGGAGTGATTTAATCAACGAATCCTTACTGGAATCCCGTGCTTGATTATTAAGATTCATTTGACTCATTCTTGTTCCAAGCACGAATCTCTATTAACAAATATTTGTTGTATATTAATAATGTTAATCAATATTGCTAATTAATAAAATACTGGTCTCTTACCGTATTGTATTGCTCTAAAAGCATTTGATCGCGTTCATGTTGATTTTTATAGTTAGCATTCTCGTTCAAGATCAGTAGCTGCCCTTGCGATTGACGCTGCATCTGTTCACGGGCAAACTGTTCTTGTGCTAGACGTTCACGTTCTGCTTGTAAACGCTGTTGTTCATCAAATTCGCGCTGTTGTTGCAAGCGCTGTTGCATCATTTGCTGCTGCCATAGCATTTGTTGTTGCTGTAGATTCTGTTGCTGAATTGTGTATTGTCGTTCAACTACATCAATCTTTTGTTGATCTTCACTCCAGAAGTCGACTACAGGTCGTGGATTCGGTTCAGTCTCGGATACAATAGCCCGAATTGCTACTTCTGGTGTGGGCGGTGAAGGCTGTCGTGGTGGTGGTGGTGGCGTGGCTGGTCGACGATAAGGAACAACAGCATTGGGTGTATCAAATAGATTTGGTGGATCCTAATATCATTACAAATATTGGCATCGCTTATTATACTGTTCTGTAGATAACTTACATTAGGCAATTTCGGTACAGTGATTAGACTAGTCAGATATTTTAGATTTGAACATTCATAATAGAACTTAAGTAGAGCATAATGTTGTGCATTAAATCGCTGTCTTAATGGAGCCAATGCATCCTCCGAGTTGGTCACTGTAATCAAGTAGTTAATATTAGCAAATAGACTGTATTACTATCGCTCTTAGTCAATTTTACTATCCATGGTCACTTACATTTATGTAATGCAATCAGCATACTCATAACAAACTTGTAAATACCGTAGCTTTCCTCAACCATTGGTACAAGTGCTGCAATACGACATTCATTGTTGGATGAAGGACGGAAATGTCTAAATACCAGCTTTTGGAAAGCATCGACTTTATCCTGTAGCACCATGAGATCCATGACTGTTTCATATCCTTCATCAGGATTATCGGTGCCCTTTAAACTGATATAGTCTTCATAATCAAATGTGCCATTGAAATCTCTATGCAGTGAATGAAATTCAAGTTTGGCTAGAATCAATTTGATATATGCGCGAATCATTGTACCATAGCCTAAATAGTACATTATATATTAGTATTTATAGCTGACAGTAATGCCACGCCTATTTGATAATTACCTCGGACACCATCACCAGATACGGAACGACTAAGTGTTTCAAAGAACGGTGCCTCACGCATCGCTTCTTTTAATGTCTATCGGTTTATTTATATTAACAACTGTACAGATGTTACTATTAATGTTAAGCCTACATTGGGATGGCCACCGCGGATGATTTTATGCGCAGATATAAGCGCTTTGAAACACATAACTTCATCGCCATGAATTGGTTGGATTTTTAATTGCGACCAGATGGGATTGGATGTTTTATGGTCCCATGTATAGACGATACAGGCTATATTCAATACAAAATATTAATACTTTATCGCGCGAGTTTGTATTGACATAAAGCTACACCATTATAGACTGACGACTGTTATTACTGCTACTGCTACTGCTACTTACCACGGACATGCTTTTGTTTAGGCGAGGTCTCATCGGGTGAGGTCATTTTCTTAACATGCAGTGCTAGCTCTTGGTCAGACTTTGTCCGGTCTGACCGAGAACTGTAGGAGCCATAGGTCGCCATAGTTGAAATGGC
The DNA here is from genome assembly GCA_025786725.1 of Syncephalis fuscata. Lineage (NCBI taxonomy): Eukaryota > Fungi > Zoopagomycota > Zoopagomycetes > Zoopagales > Piptocephalidaceae > Syncephalis > Syncephalis fuscata. Next base: position 11,377 of record JAHLTZ010000049.1, on the reverse strand, counting down.
CTATCGGTATTATATTTCTATATATATGATATACGCAATCCGTCAAGTGTTATAATGGTTGATTGTTAGCTGACCATGGACGTGGACAAACACAGGAAATGCCTACCGGTCGAGATAGAGTCTTATCCGGTAAAGTAGCTAGTGAATGACAGCAGTGTAAAGATGAAAGATAGGTACAGTTGAAGACAAGAGCGTAGAACGATCGACGTGACAGCGTGCAAATAGGCCAAGAGTCAAGGAGCATGCAAGAATCAGATAGACTTGGATTAAACAGATTTGAATAGCGCTTGCACTGAATCCAATTCGTTTTTAAATGGCAATATCCTAGGCTGGATACTATACGTAACAAAGTAATTAACAAATTGCCATTACAACAATTCACAATAAATACAGTCTATATTAATGGTCAAGAATAAACTTTATTTCTATAAATATTTAATGTAGCTTGATGGTCAAATGGCTACATTTAATAATGTTCAGTCTATTGAACATGGTGATGAGTGGTGAATGACACCAATTATCAAAATACTCATCATTGTAGATTATTATCCAGTATGCATATATCCTCTATTCATACATGTCATTACTATTTTATATTTATTATTGCATATCATTCTATTGTTGGAAAGTTAACAAAGTATATAAGCAATATAGTCATCGTGCAGTAGCTGTGCATATATGGCAGTGGTAGGAGTGGTAAATCACACTACTGCACCAACACTAAAAACTTATTCTGTGACTATAATAGCAGTGCTTTCTATACTATTACTACTGTATGTGTACAGCAGATGTACGCAGTAACTGGTGACTACATGCCACCAAGGCCACTGTATGTTTTGCCTGCCATAGATTGCTACTGCAAATTGTTTTGACCTCAGTGTGTACAGTCTCGACAGCAGCAAAACACACTATCACTGTTGAGATTGAAGGTTATTGTCAAATAACCCGCAATGACAGTCCATAGCAAAAACAAAGTATACAGCGAGCTTTTGACAGTTATATATTCAATATAACATAAAAAAAGCCAGAATGTACTTATCGTGTCAAAGAAGTTGTCAAAAACAATTATCAGAGTGATGAAGGTAAATATAAAAAAGCAATGCAAGTACATAGTGTAAATAGTGTTTGTAGTTGACTAGTAGCTGACTAACTACTGACACTATCTAATTAGTATATATGGAGTGTACAAGTATATGCAATGGATATATGCTGTCAAGTGTAAAGAAAGAGAAAGAAAATGTGATGACGTAGATTGTGAACTATGATCCCTGCCAGTCAATATTTATAAAGACGCGAGTTTAATTTAGTAATAAATGGAACGTAGATAACAAACGTTGATCGCACCACCAAGTCGGTATAATATAGAATGTACTAAAAAATAAAGGTTATTTAACCACTAAAAATTATTTATTTAATAATACTCTAAAGAATATAATTAACGCTGTCTCTGTTGGTATCTCAGATTAAATTCTATATTTATATATAGAACGGAACAACAATGCCGTTATGTGTGACCGGATTACTAATAAAGGACCAAGAGCTAGATGGACTAGCTGGCTGACGTATCAGTTTTTTTATTGCACAATATGAGTAGCGGCGAGCCATTAGTACTTGTACATAAAGTTGAACGGGTAACCGTGATAACCATTAACCGCCCAAATAAACGTAATTGCGTTGACCGACCAACGGCCAAGGCACTAACTGTTGCATTTCGAAACTTTGACCAAGATGCCGAGGTAACTAGTATTGTCGTGTCTATAGCACTGTATCAGACTATTAATTAAATTATTTTCTAGTCTGATGTTGCCATTCTTACCGGGGCAGGCAAGTTCCGTGATGTATAAAGTAGCAATATTTGATGTATTAAACACGTACTAGGTGGCAACTTTTGTGCTGGTGCAGGTATGGCCATTGTTACTTATTCATGTTGCTGTATAGCTAACACTATTGTCAATAATCTAGATTTAAGTGCTGTGTTGGAGGGTGGCCATCGTAGTAATCTAGTCTCCACCAACATGAAAGATGATGGACCAATGGGGTAAGCTGCGCCTATACCGCCAATTCACAACAATCAGTGCTGCTAACATTGCTATATTTTGTTTTAGCCCAACACGAATGCAGCTGTCTAAGCCGGTCATCGCTGCCATCTCTGGTGCGCTCCATTTTAGTGTTATTGAACAGCTCTAATGTTTCTAGTTCGTTAAACTAGGCTATGCAGTTGCCGGTGGACTCGAATTGGCCTGCTGGTGCGATTTACGCGTTATTGATCAGTCGGCTGTTTTTGGCGTGTTTTGTCGGCGTCGTGGCGTTCCATTGATTGATGGCGGCACAATAAGGTGAGGTAGCGCATAAACATTAGTGATTGGCCACTATAACTGTAGCAATATCAAAATACTAGATTACCTCGACTTATTGGGGAAAGTGCTGCACTGGATATGATTCTTACAGGGTAAAGAAAAACAGGATTACTAGCCATCCATGGCACAGGTAACACTAATTGGTTTGCTAAACAGGCGCGAGGTTCAGGCCAAAGAAGCCATCCAGTTGCGTCTAGCAAATCGGATGTCTTCTACAACTGCTTTCGATGGTGCTCTATTATTGGCGCGCGAGTTATGTGCTCATCCGCAGCTATGCATGCGAGGGGATTTACAATCTGTTCATATGACTGCTCATGCCGACTCGCTTGAATCGGCATTGGCTACCGAAGTAGCATTTGGTATTAAAGTTTTAAACAGTCGTGAATTTCAGGGACCAACTTCTCGTTTTATTAATCAAGGCAATCGTGCTAAATTATAATAAACAGTTAAAAATCATTTTTATTATTAAACAAACGACATTGTAGTACAATAGCTGTAATATTAATCAATACACGTTGAATTAGTAAAATAAACTTATAAGTGTCTAGTTTATTCAGGAATACTCATTATTTACCATGATATATAAATTTAAAAACAACAGTATACTAATAATAACAAAAAATCAAGCCCAAAAAGTGCTAATCTGGTGCCGCAACACCATTAAGCAACAGTTGAAAGCAAACATGCTTCAATAGCAATCACATAAAGGATTGCCGACTGTAAGATAGGTAAATATACGCTATAACCAATAATTAGCCCGGCATCGATGCTTAAAGCGAAGATGCTAGTAAATCAATATTAACCACGGCCACGGTATCACGTTTAATGTTTCTGCTTTGCGCCTATAGGCATCCTTAAGAACTGGACTAGCCTCGCGCCATTCTTTTCCGGTCAGTTTTGAAATCTCACCATTTTTTATCTTTGGATCTTCATTTCTCATGGCTATGGCACGCTCCCTGCGAAATATAATGAATGCATTTGGAGGTTTTGAAGGTACGTGTGTTACTCGACGGCGCATAGAACGCGATTGCGACTGCTGTAATTGTAATTGCTGTTGCTGCCGTTGCTGCTGCTGATGTAATTGTAACTGTTGTGTTTGTTGTCCTTGCTGTTGGAGTTGAACTTGTTGTTGCTGTTGCTGCAACTGTTGTTGTTGTTGTTGTTGATAGTGTTGATATTGAAGCTGCATTTGTTGAGCTTGTTCTAGAGAAGATGATTTTTTTGTAATTATCTTTTATTACGTTAATAATTTTATATAACTATTTACTAACTTACTATTCGGCAGACATTGCTGTTCAAGTATCGTACTGATGTTACGGTTAGTCAGATTCAGCTCTCCATAATAATTTTCGCTACTTGAATTATAATCTTGAAGTAACAAACTTTCTGCTAGTTTTTCGGGATTTGTAGTGGCATTTATTTGAAGCTGTGCTAGTACGTGCTGTACCAACAAATATGGATCAATATGGGGGATTCCGCTAACGTTCAGATATTGCTGAAACACCTCAATCCAGCGACTATCAATAGTTGGACAGTCTACGAGAATGAGTCATATTAACAAATAAGATAAAAGTATAAACGCCATTTACTTACCGCCACTACTCCCTGTTGTCATTTGCCCGTCGAAAGACATGGTGTATTGCTAGTAGATTCGATGACGATATATTTTTTATAGAAAAACTACTCAGAGTAGAACAAAATTGAAAATAGATACAATAAAAAATAAATCTGGCACAGGACAATTGACTACAGAAGCCACACTAAGGTGCAGGCTCGCATTGAATTTATAGGTATTCTAGGTCGGTAGACATCGGCTAAAACGGAAGCGCTGGGCTCTAACATTGCTGCGATGGACCTGAACCATACACTGTGGCACAATGAATCTGCCGGTTTTCTGGGCGGACATTGTGCATAAAATTTCGCTGTATGAGCTACTCAGTATTGGTACAACGGCTGGCCGGCCCAATTAAACTTGGTCCAGAATGTGGCATATGACTGGGATTGTAACGCTACCCTAGAGTTTCAAATACGATTAGTCGTCATGCCATGGGGTGGCCGCATATGCCGACAGTAATGGTACCCGTGTTGACAGCAACCAACGCGAAATTACCAATTTGCTGCTTTACTCTTTGCCAAGGTGGTGGAATGTGCACTATGTGTCTATGGATCTGCGCATGAAGGCGTCAACAGCAAGTCCCATTTTAGAAGCAATTGGCACGACCCCGACGGTCATCTCTTTGTTCCGTCTGATTCATGTGATCAACATAGGCCATAAAACAGCATTAAGGTGGAATGTTCAAAAGGCAAGCGTGCTGGTAACACAACAGACAAAGCTCTGCAATTTTTCAGAATACCAGAAAACGGCGGTGAAATGTTGTTACAGAACACGTGAGTGAAAGTCTAGCTCGTGCCAGCAAAGACAGTGTGATGCAGATTGGCATGGAAATCATTGTTATGTATCGCACTTTTGCAAATTTATTGTATGAAATGCTAACATTAGATGCTGTGCTACAGCAGTAACAAGATTTTTTAAACAATTAGCTTATCATCCAACCAATCAGACAGGGAACCGATACAACAAACGCTTGGCAATGGAAAAAGAATAGCCGTACCCACTCATGCGGCCCTTGGTAATGCAAAAAACGGACGGATTGACATGCAGCCAAGGAGCCATCGACTCTACCCATATACATTGCAGTGGCACGCCATATACGTCATGGTTGGCAGGCAAACCGGTATTAATGAGTCTAGTGGGCACGATGGCCATCCTTCCAGAATTGACAATATGGCGACTTTATGGCTCTAGTTTCCATTTCAGGAGGTTTCGAGTAAGTATTCAATGTATCTGAATTCCATTACAATGAAGTTACATCGCATATTATATTGTATGCTTGCATTACAGCATGAAATAAGGCCATTATCGCCGTAATAACCAGTGAACGGGCCACCTGTTAACCCTTTGAGATAACGCATGACGTGACTGCTACCAGATACGACTGGTCTCCGAAGGACAACCAGTCCACCTGTTTGACAAATCAAAAACTACAACCAATACTGGTTAGCGGATGCAAATCGGCTAAACGTCTATCCTTTCCAAGCAAGTGTTGTAGAATACAATGCTGAATAGTTGCTATTTGCCCCTTTTTAGAAATACAATTGATTTTGATTTGTGTATGTAACGCGTTTATCGTGTTCCGCCTATTTACACAAGAATGTATAATATTGCAGCTGATATTGTTAAACAAAGGACTTTGTTATACTTGTATCACCCATGCATTAAGCAAAAACTTGTTTGAGCCACATACTATTATCTGCACCCGTGAACATTTTTCTCGTTGTTGATTATTTATTACAAAAATGTTGCATGTTTTGTTGCAACCGGAGATTCAAAACAATTTTGAATATTTTCAATGCCAAACGATGTCTTTGTTTTTTAACACAAATAAACGTCACACAGTTAGTTGTTCTTGCCGCATTGTCTAAAGCCTTAGCCCACTTTCAATGCAGTCATTTTTAATATTAATAATAACTTTTACATGTACATATTTGCAATAAACCAATATAAAACGCTGAAAATCTTTTAATATTGCTACGACATTTAACTTTCAAATAATTTAAATGAAATTGGTTGCAAAAAATTGTAAACGTGCATTTCAACTAATTTATGAAATTTATAATCGCCAATACATATGTTCTTTGATTAGTTTTCAATTGTAAAAGTATTAGCACTGCTTATTTAATTGTATTAGGTAGCGTTTAGTTTTACTAGGCAACATATTTAGTAGAATTTTTGCATGATTAAATCTGGATTTCGACACTGTGAGTAACTATTGATGCTTCAAGACTTGGCAGATTTCAGTAACGGCAATATTGGCATGGTGAAAATTATAATAGACAAAAGCACCAATGTAATAAAGCAAGGTAAATAACAAGATTGTAAATGCAAAAAACTAAATACTCATTCAACGCTTGCATTTAAATTTTCATAGATACTTCACATCATGGTGTCTATTGTTGAAATGACCATTGATGGTCTGCTTTCCTACCCAATTGACAAATGTCCAGAGCTATTTGGTAATAATGTTTTTCTGCATAGCTATACATTCATTTTTGCCTTGTGCTATTTGTGTATGTAGCTGTAATCCCTTTTGTTCTAAAGAGTAAAAAATACCATGGGTTTAAATCCGTTAAAACGATATACCAAACTCAACTTATAAGTACTATTATTAGCATATCCAAAAAAGTATCGTTTCCGCTTTTTCTATAAATCTTATTAGCAGAATTATATGCGAGATCAGATCTGCCATCGGCCCATGAAGCACTCAGGACTGAAGCAACTGGAATGATTAATATATATATGTATGAACATAAATCACTATTATGATTGTACTTTCATATCCTGTTATTCCAAAAAAAACATGTTGCTTTAATTTCTGTAATTTATTAATAGCTATATTGAAAACATTTAGTTTGATGGTCAGTGCGCTGATTTTCTCATGTCATATATGATAATTAAGTGATGCTACACTGTAATATAATCATCGCCAAAGACATGATCTAGTATGAATTGTATATTTATTACTTTTCTAGTTCTGTTTCCTATTTCTACTAAAATGTAGCTATAAGCCAGACATACATAGCGTTGTTAAATAAAAGTCATATTGCTGTAATAAAATATCATTGAGTTTAAGGATTGAGTAGCATACCATTTATACAACTACTATAGTAAGCCCGTTTACATTTCTTGCAACAATGGCTATTATGTGTTCGTACTACCATGTCTCATGTGGTATTACTAATACGACATTTAAAAGGAAACGCTGTAATTGTGTTCAAGCCCATTCTATCCGTCACCTTTCCATTCAACTTGCTACTTGAGTAAACAATATATACGTTTTTTATTGTTGTTTCTGAGTTTATATATATATATATTACTATAAAAAACTACGCTTTTATTTGTCATTTCTATTTGTTTTCTCCGTTAAAGTCAGCAGCTAGCAACACAATGACCCGTTTTCAGGCTTCACATCAGCTTTCTGAAAAAGTGATTGCCGATCCTGTGCATGTAGGAAACAAAAGGTATTCATATACACAATAACTAAACGATATGTCCAGGGCTACATTCATATGAATGAAATATGTCTCGAGATTATAGACACGGTACAATTTCAACGATTACGCGACCTTAAACAAATGGGTGCTTCATATTACGTGTTTCCCGGGGCAAGCCATTGTCGATTTGAGCACTCTATTGGTAATATTTATTGCATAAACGAATAGACTGAAATAGTAATACAACGAATTGGGCTATGCAGGTGTCTCGTATTTGGCTGGAAATCTGGTGGCATCATTTCGACATAATCAGCCCGAGTTGGAGATTAACGATTCCGATATACGATGTGTCCAAATTGCTGGCCTCTGCCACGATCTAGGTATTTACTTAAATGCCAGTAGGTAAAGTGAAGGTATATTTAACGAGTGTAGGCCATGGTCCATTTAGCCATATGTTTGATAGCGTTTTCATTCCAAAAGCAAGGTAATAGTTATAGATGTGATAACTACGGTAGATAACCGATTTAATAGGCCAAATGTGGCCTGGAAGCATGAGACGGCTAGTGAAATGATGCTAGACTACTTGATCGATGATAATAATATTGATTTGGAATCAGATGAGGTAAGGTTTATTAAGGATTTAATCCGCGGTGAACCATTCTTTGGCAGGTAGGTGAAGCGTGTTGCTGTTACTAAACTGTCACTTATTGGTCAATCGACTATCTAAATAGTGGACGAGATGATAAAAAGTTTTTATTCGATATTGTTGCCAATAAGAGAAACTCGGTTGACGTGGATAAGTTTGACTATATTGCACGTGATTGCTATAACTTGGGAGAGTCTATAAGCTATGACAGTTCTAGGTAAGATCAGTGGTTATCTTATAGATTCTATTTAATTTGGTGTAGATTGATGCAGTTCAGTCGAGTACTTGACAATCAAATATGTTATTATCACAAGGAAGTGTATAACTTATACGAACTATTCAATACACGTTACAGTCTTTTTAAGCGAATTTACACGCATCGAGTTGGTAGGAATATACAAACAATTATAGCCATTACTTACAATAATATAGCGTGTGCCATAGAACACATGATTACAGATGCATTGCTATTAGCTGATCCATATCTGAAACTATCGGATGCAATTGATAGACCCGAAGACTATTTAAAACTAACGGATCATGTACTTAAGAATATCGAATTCTCTACTGGAGACGTAGGTCTGCTGATACACATGTAACGATCATTTGTTGATTTATTTATAGGAGCTTGCACCTGCACGAGCAGTTATTCGTCGTGTCCGTCAACGGCAGCTATATCGATTTGTAGAAGAGCGTATGATTCCCGCCGAGAACATAGCTCGTTTAAGAGTAAGTATAGCACTATTTATACAAACAAGTAACTATAACTATAGATAGGGAAAGATTAACGAAGAAGCAATTTGTTCACATCAAAGCGAATATGCGTGCATTAAAACAGACGATATTATTGTCGATTGGCTAACGGTAGGTTATGGCTTTAAAGGTAAAAATCCGGTAGATTCAATCAAATTTTATTCAAAATATCAAGAAAATCGTAAGTTATTATTTAAACAAATGTAGACGACATTTGACATCATCGCTAGCATTCCACATTCCGCGAGAACAAGTAAGCTTTTTGGCACCAGAAAACTTTGAAGAAACAATTGTGCGAGTTTATGCACGCGACGTAAAACATGTAAGTCATATAAAAATGCTAATCAGCTAGTCAGCCAGTCAGTCAGTCAGCCAGCCATATAGCAATGTTATTCACTACAATGTGCTAACAGTAACACTAGGTTAAAGCAATTCAAGAAGCATTTCAAAAACTGATGGTAGAGTTTGAAAAAGATAACCTGGCATCAACGCCTAATCCCGGAGATAAAAGACCTGCACATTGGAGCAGTCCACGCAAGCGTCGCTACACTTGTGGTGAAAAAGATCGCCACGAGACTTTGTTATTGTCATTCGACGGACAAAGTGGTCAAGCACAGACAGCGTATACACAGCTTGAATAGCAATGGATCTAATTATTTTTACATAAATATAAACTGTTTCTGACACACATGTATAATGTTCAATATTATGTGAATAATATATTGGTTGTCTATTGATTAATCTTAATAACGTGTAAAAATGATCGATAATTAAAGCTGTCATCTTTCTATACGCTTATGCTTGAAATATGACTAATTTAAATGTTATATATTTACTAACAGTTAACCGTACATTTAATTTATATCATAATAGTAAACAATTATTAATTTAAATAGAGTAAGCTAGCCATTCATTTAATTGAGACAAATATTGCATCTTCTGTAATGAGTAGCACTTTTATACTGCTCTATCATGTTACATATAGTGTTGTTATGCTGTCATCTAGAAAAAAGTGTATTAATAGAAACTGTTTAGTTTCAATAAAGATGACGTATCATCCGCCACTTTATCGTTTTATTTAGCTCTTTCTTGTTCATCCACTTTGTTGTTAAATCTCTACAATGGCTACTAAAGATTTCAGTAAGGGATTATCGGCACCCGAGAATCCCATCGACGGAAGCAAATTACGTATTTTAATCGTCCATACCCGTTGGAATGCCAACATTGTTAATGAACTTGTGAACGGTGCCATTAAGGCTCTAGTTGAACGTCATCATGTGGAGCGTAATAATATTACACTGCACTCGGTGCCGGGCTCCTATGAGCTGCCATTTGCCACTAACCGACTATTGGTGATATCCAAACATAGCGGCGCTCCTCGAGCAATGACCACTACGTCATACGCGTACGATGCCGTTATTTCTATTGGCGTCCTTATTAAAGGGCAAACAATGCACTTTGAATACATTGCCGACGCGGCCACTCAAGGCTTGATGCGCGTCGGACTCGATACGGGTGTTCCGGTCATCTTTGGCATTCTTACGTGCTTGACAGATGAACAAGCACAAGCACGCGCCGGCTTGACCAGCGATGGCCATAACCACGGTGCCGACTGGGGCTCGGCTGCCGTAGAGATGGCATTATTAGGCTACAAGCACTAACATTTTTATAATAAATGATATGGCTATCTAAGATAAACATTTTATAATCTGTAATATCATTTCTAACTATAAATATAAAGAAGCAAAGAATGCTACTATTTGTTTAAATTATTGCCGATAGACATGGATTATGATACCGAGTAGTTTTTTGGTAGCAAATGGCTTTATTATACTTACTAATTCTTTCAAATACTCATTTTTGGCCAACTTTTGTTGCAAAAATCATTATTCTACAAGCCATAATAAACGGTTTATTTAAGCATGGAGAACTTGAATCCGGCAATCGTTTTGCTATATTTTAGTTATACAAGCCATAAACAGTAAAAGCCTACTATTTTGCACATTTATTAACGCATTAGCACACTCATTGTCCCATAAAGCAATACAATTGCAATATATTTTGTCGATAGTTCCATGTATGCTATATGCATGCTTGTACAAAATGTCAAGCAATCAGTCTCATTTTACGCAAAATCATAAATAATCTTAGTAACGCTTATTAATTAATTAATTATTAGCTCCGCTATTGTCTTTTACCATCTAATTACACTAGAATCACTTTTTAATATCGCTGCATAATTTCACAGCATCCAATCAGCATTTTCGTTTTTAAACTTATAAATAGCGTTTTATTAGCATTTTAAGCTAATACAAGTAAAGATATTACGTTTTTACAATGCCATATTCTTACATTCCAATATTATGGCCATACTGCTGTGCTAGCACGCCTAAAAAACTATCATATTATCAAAAACAATCACAGGTGAACAATTACAATAATAATATCTATCTATCTATCAAATGTCAACACTAATTACTAACAAAAAACAACTATTGCAAAGATATGACGCCTAAATACTTGTCGTTATATAGTGTTATTATTTTAATAGCAATAGTAGTAATCTACA